>JACXGI010015492.1:0-17344 GCA_016801175.1 Esox masquinongy
CATGAGACGGAGACACTCCCTCTCACCTTCCTCTGAACAACTGTCTCCACTGACGTTCAATGCTGGCCCCACCATGTGCCTTCATTCTCTATTTTTTGGATTGTTCTGTCCTTTACTAATGCTTGCAGTTGCTCAGCCGTCTGTCAAGTTCTCTCTTCGTCTCTCGAGCTCTTCTTATTCATTTTTTTCCCTTGTCTTATGTTTTATTTTTTTCTCTATTTTCTCCTGGTGCTTTTTCTCCCTCTTTAGCTCAAAATCTCTATTTTCCTCCCTCTTGTTCTCCCTCATCGTCCCAAGTGTGCCTTCTAGTCAATCCATAAGGAGCTGTTAATGATCGAATGACTCATTGCAATCATCACCAAGCTTCTATGGGAGCTCCAAGCTGTTTGTTTTTTTCCCATGCAGGTCCACACAGATCGAGGCTTACAGCCGGAGTCAGGGAAATTGGGTCAATTCAGTGTGATGATAATGACTCTGGGTAGGATTGTCAGGTCCGATTGACATTGATTGATCATCTCTGGAAAGGGTGTTGAGTGGGGCCACTGACTCCACTCTTCCAGGAGACACCTCTGAAACTACATCTCTTGTTTTGATCGCCGGCAAATTCCTCTCCTCCTCTCCCTCTGCCTCTCCTAACCCAACCCTGAGGCTCCTGATAGACAGGAGACATGGACCAGAGGGAATAACTATGAAAGAATAACACCACCACAGTCCCGCTGGACACAGTCTGCTCCCAGATCTGTTTGTGCTCTACTGCCCAGTGATCACTAAAGTTGGCCGGATCAGATCTGGGACCAGGCTCCAGGAAGAGGCCTGGCCAGACCAATTAAATACAGGATGACTCTCACCAGTGGAAAGGAAGCCAGCTTTTGCTTTGAGAGAAGCCAGGAGAGTGGATGAGAGGAAGGGATGTGGAATAAGAAGAGGGAGGTATTAGTTGGGGGTCAGGGTAGGGATCAGAATACGATGTGACTTCTTAATCATAGTTATTTACATTACAATAACATAGCAGAATATTAGGCTGGGACCTCATCATTATCATGTGATGACACAATTTTATCACAATACTTCGGAGGCGATATGGTGTCTATTATGATTCTCGTAAGTGTGCTGAAAACAAATTGATTTCATTTTTAAAAGATAGAGAACAGGCCGGAGAGTGCATTCCTTTCGCGGGTAAGTATTCCAGAATATACTTCCTGTTTGAGCTCTCAGCATGATGAGAATCAGAACAGCATCGGAGGACACATTTCTCAACATTGACTGTGCTAAGTCCACTGGGAACTGCAGTGACAATAGGATATCACCGAATTAGGGTGAGAAACAGGGAAATAATGAAAAAAACAAAAAAGATGGAGAACAGGTTTTGACGGGAAAAAAACTGGTATGGATACAGCAAAGTAGCCCTAAGACATTATTGGGATATTGCCCAAGCGAAACATCAAGGAAATATCAGGATATTTAACTGTATCAATATTTTCCCCCATTACTGGCTGTTGTCCACAACGCAGATGAGATGTGGATGGGAGGACAGGATGAGGAATGGGGGATGACAGTGAACAAAACAATCCCTCATTTCGGTTATACTCTATTTTACGTGATGTACGGAGGGGACTAGTTGTTTTTTTAGGACCTGTCTAGATTTGGTCTGGCTATAGATAAGAGAGCAGAGCCTTTGGCCTTCTGGTTGGTTGCTGAGCACAACAGGAGGTAAAAGAGCATGGGGACCTGGGGGGTACAAAAGAAGGAGATCAGGGAGTGAGGCGGGGAGAGGGGAGATTGGTGTTCTGCAGTTTTGTTTCACGCCGGGCCGATCTTGGCTGCAGGAGCGTCTTTGAGAAGCAGGGGCTCCAAATGGTGCCAGGAGGAAACACTGGCGCGATGCCCACCTGTGTGTGGGGCAGAGACTGTGTGTGCGCGTGTGGTTGTGGGTGTTGGGGGGTTACCAGTGGCAACTGCACTGGCACACAGCACTGAGGAAATGCAAAGCACACTGGGAAATGCTATACTACGAGGAGATAGGCATACAAACACATGCACCCAAACACAGATCTTCTTTTGGGCACCCAACTTTCTTCTTTCTTTCTTCTGACCTTCTTTCCACCCCCTCTCCTTAACTGCTCTTTCTTCTTTCTTTCTTCTGACCTTCTTTCCACCCCCTCTCCTTAACTGCTCCCCTCAAACACCTTCCATATTTCTGTCTCGCTCCCTTTCCTAAACATGTCCATTTGTTGAGTTTTTGCACATTCGTAATGAGGTGAGAGACAGGGATGAAAAGGGAAGTTAATTGTCAAGGGCTTTTACGACTACTATAGGAGAGGCTTTGAGCTTTCCCATTTGACTCTTTGGTTCTCTTTGTTCTTTCCCTCCTCGCTCATTCTCTAGGGGGACTGAGTCTTCGTCTGAGAAACACACACACCCACATACACACACACACACATACACTCCACCCTCCAGTATGACTGTATGGGGAGATGGAGGGTTGAGGCCGGAAATCCTCCCTAATTTGAACATACCATGACCTCATGGTCAATGTCATCGTATTATGTCCTCTAGAGTCATAACGATGACTGCTCAAAACATCTGCATGGTGAGAGACAAATAAGAAAAGAGTAAAAGGGAGAGAGGGAGAGAGACTGAAAGAGAAAGAGAGTGATCTGAGCAAAGGGAAATTAAGTGATTCCTGTCAAGATAACTCTTTTCATTAAGGAAAGAGATGGATGGCTCACTATCACAAAAGCCTGTGACGAATTAAAGTCACGAACACGGACACACGTGCAGACAAACACATACAGCCATACACATTTTGACCATGGTTTACAACACAATACAGTCAAACACCTATTATGAACTCCAACTCAGAAAAGACATGTTTGTTCCTATGACACAAGGAACCACCCAGACAGACTGTAATTGGGCAAGTGGGAAATACAGAAACACATTGGCAGACAACTGCACACACTCACACACACGTACATGTGCAATAACACCAGTGGAACTTCCCCATGGGCTTGGTCCTGGAGGGAAAAGGATCTTTTCTAAACAGAACACAGGATGGGAGGAGCACTGGTCTCTGCCTATCTTCACTGTTCCCTAGCTACCTGTGCTTCCTGGTCCTGTCGAATGTTAGCCGGCGCTTGTTGATGCCTCCACTGTTGACCAGCAACGACAGTGAGAAATACAAAAAAACATAGGCTCCTCAGAAAAAGGCAGACAGCGAAGGCAGATAGACAGGCAGAGATAGAGACTGAAAGATAGACACAGATAGACAGTCAGACCAAACATTACAGACATACCTGTTACACCGGCTGATCCGCCCAGAGAACCTCAAACTCATGCAGGCATGCCACATGGGTTGGGAAATGAGTACTCCAATGCGTGCACACGTGTGCACGTGTGCACGTCAAAACTTTGATTAAACAAACATTCGACGATTGTCTGCTGCTACACCTAATCACCATTTCACCGATGAGTTACCTGGTATCCATGGTGACGAAGGAGTGCGCAAACATCGACAATACGCACATGCAGGAACAAGGCCCTAAATGCACCATTAAGTTTTCGTGAGAGAGTAAATGGAAAACAAATCAACAAGCAGATTTAACCAGTCATTAGTGTGTCTGGGCGGAAGGGAAATCACTAATGAAGTAAAGGATTTCCTCGTTGGTCTGTAATTTTGCTGACACCCCTTGAACCTCCTACAGTTGTTCATGTAGCGTCTGGTCCATCTGTCCTGAGCCTGACTCAGCCAATGAAAGGCTTGAAATTTGTCCAGATCTGATTGGCTGGAGCAATCTGACAGGTCAGGCTGGTCTTCTTGTCCACCAAAGCCTCTTTGGATCTAATGTAGTCATGCTCAGACTTAAACTAGACTGAGGCTAAACCCTGTTCCCTCAAGTCCCAAAAGTCAATTAGGTTGTTATGTTAGTTATGTTATGACCGCTCCTAAAACCCGTAGTTAAACTGCCCGTCTGTGCGTACCCGACCCCTGACCTGTGACACCTGGTGTGACAGGTCTCGGTGTAATTTAGGTGACTGTCCGTCTGAAAAGTGAAGTTCAATGTACGGTTGTGTTCATAAGTTTGCATACCCTGGCAGAAATTGTGAAATTTTAGCTGATCATGCAAAAAACTGTCTTTTATTTAAGGATTGTGATTTATTATCACATAGTTGTTTGGCTCCTTTTTAAATCATAATGATAACAGAAATCACCCAAATGGCCCTGAGCAAAAGTTTACATACCCTTGAATGTTTGGCCTTGTTACAGACAAACAAGGTGACACACACAGGTGAAAATAGCAATTAAAGATGAATTTCTCCCACCTGTGGCTTTTTGCAATTGTTGCAATTAGTGTCTGTGTCTAAACACTAAATGTGTTTGTTAGCTCTCACATGGATGCTCTGAGCAGGCTAGATTCTGAGCCATGGGGAGCAGAAAAGAACGTCAAAAGACCTGCGTAACAAGGTAATGGAAATTTAAAATGATGGAAAAGGATATAAAAAGATATCCAAAGCCTTGAAAATGCCAGTCAGTACTGTTCAATCATTTATTAAGAAGTGGAAAATTCGGGGATCTCTTGATACCAAGCCATGGTCAGGTAGACCAAGAAAGATTTCAGCCAAAACTGCCAGAAGAATTGTTCGGGATACAAAGAAAAACCCACAGGAAACCTCAGGAGAAATACAGGCTGCTCTGGAAAAAGATGGTGTGGTTGTTTCAAGGAGCAATATACGACAATGCTTGAACAAAAATGAGCTGCATGGTCGAGTTGCCAGAAAGAAGCCTTTACTGCACCAATGCCACAAAAAAGCCTGTTACAATATGACCGACAACACTTTGACACGCCTCACAGCCTCTGGCACACTGTAATTTGGAGTGACAAGACCAAAATAGAGCTTTATGGTCACAACCATAAGCACTATGTTTGGAATGGGTCAACAAGGCCTATAGTGAACAGAATACCATCCCCACTGTGAAGCATGGTGGTGGCTCACTGATGCTTTGGGGGTGTGTGAGCTCTAAAGGCACGGGGAATCTTGTGAAAATTGATGGCAAGATGAACTGGCAGACAATTTGCATTCTTTTGCACGAAAGCTGCACATGGGACGCTCTTGGACATTCCAGCACAACAATGACCCTAAGCATAAGGCCAAGTTGACCTTCCAGTGGATACAGCAGAAAAAGGTTCTGGAGTGGCCATCACAGTCTCCTGACCTTAATATCATCGAGCCACTCTGGGGAGATCTCAAACGTGAGGTTCATGCAAGACGACCAAAGACTTTGCATGACCTGGAGGCATTTTGCCAAGACGAATGGGCTGCTATACCACCTGCAAGAATTCGGGGCCTCATAGATAACTATTACAAAAGACTGCACACTGTCATTGATGCTAAAGGGGGCAATACTCAGTATTAAGAACTGAGAGTATGCAGACTTTTGAACAGAGGTCAGTTAATTTTTTGCCGGACTGCGTCAGCGGTGCCGGCCAAGAAGAGCGAATGTCTCCTACTGACTGACTGACTGAGTGGGTGAGTGACTGTGCGGCTACCCCTTGTTAAATAGCGTAGTGGTTAGAGATGCGGACCTGCGACCCACAGGTCCCGCGTTCGAATCTTGTTACACTCAAAGCAAATTATGCGTTAGGATCTGTTCCGGATAGATACAAACTTTACTGGCTACAACCTTCAGTAGCTCCGTTATAGTATGCCTAAAAGAAAACTTTATTATACTGTACATGATTTTTAGGGTAGGCTAATATAGGCTAGATAAAAACCACTTGTGCAGTAAAAGAGTAGGGTTTTCCACAATTCTCTCGTCTCTTAACTTGGCGAAAAGGTCAGTTATCGTCACCTACAACTCCGGAAAAACTTAAGAGACCACTGCACCTTTTTCTTTCCTTTCCAAAAAAGTCGAAAAGGAAGGTTTTGAGTGAGGAACAGAAGGGTTAAAATTAAGAGACCACTGCAAATTGAACGCTTCTGTTCCTCATTCAAAACTTTCCTTTCCTACATTTTTGGATAGGTGCAGGGTCTCTTAAGTTTTTCCGGAGCTGTATGTTGATAGTTATTGTATCAGTCATTAACGAATGAAAGAAAAACTAATGTTTTGTGCCATGAAATAGCTTTGGCTGTGTTAAGTTCATATTCAGACTCGCTAGCAATTGCTCAAATCTCATGACTATTCCAAGTAGTAAGTTAGATAGTAGTCTATTACTGGCTAATAAGCTGTTAAAACAGCCAGTGGCAAAAGCCATACAGTTCATAGATGCTGTTTGTGGTGGAGGTAAAATTAATAAGAAACATTTCAAACGTGGCGTGATGTTTATGTGTGACAAAATGATCTATTGTCGAGATGCTATACTGACACCAGGCAAACATATAGCATCATGGTGTAGTGGTTAAATACACAGACCCAGGTTCAAATCCAGTGAGGGCTATAACATTTATCGCTTTTAATTGCTGGCCGGCTGAACTAGGCTTGCCTGGTTCCTTTTCTGGTTTCTTTGTTGCCATGTTTTGTTTTATGATTGTGTCATTCTGTTATAACCTACAGTTGAATGTGAATCCCATAAGCAAGCAAGCAAGTTTATTTATATAGCACAATTCATACATCGAAGCAATTCAATGTGCTTTACAAAGTAAAATAAAATAAAAAATATATAAAAATACAATAACATAAAAACAAATACTCAAATGAAAACATCAAAACAAATGAAAACATCATAATAATAAAAATACAATAAGAAAACATATAAAGATTAAAATAAGAAAACTAAGCAATATTCTTATTGCAATAAAATAAGCAATAAAAGACGTGTTTTGCCTGCTCACTCATGTTTTCTTTACAAATGTTACATATATTACCAATTGTCCAAGGGTATGCAAACTTTTGAGCACAACTGTACTTAACGGAGGCTACCACGCTCGTGTTCACTAACCATGAACGGGAGCGAGGTTACTTCACGACGGGGTTAAGCTGACATGATGAATTCGCCTCATGTGACCAGAACATAACGACTGGTCAGGCAGAGAGAGGGATAGCTGGCTGATGATGAAGGTAAAGTTGGTATCATTCATTTTCAATCCACAGTGTTTTCAAATGTATTTTAAAATGATATACACATTTGGCGTGAGACTGTATTTGTCCTGTATTTCACTCATGTACTTACTGTAGTGTATTATGCATGTGTGAAATGGAAATTATTCATTTTGTTTGCATATCCCAATAATGATGCCAATTAGGGTTAACTCACCTTCAGCTCAGTGATTTGATCCAGCAACCATTTCCTTAGGGGCCCAATAACAGGAGGAAACATTATGAAGCACAATAAGTTCCTCCACTTCACACGCTTTGATTCTGTTCCACATCTACAAGATGGGATCTTTCATTTGTTGTTTTGGGGTCACATTTGTGACAAGCCCCAAACTGTGCATGACATGGCACAGTAGGCCACTGGGGCTAACAAAACACACCCGCCAACAAAACACATGGACGCTTCAGGTCTTTGGCTTAGCCTCACTCGCTAGTGAGTTCGACATGAACAATATGTCTAGAGAGAGACAGAGAGAATGAATTTGACAATGAGAAAGACTGACAGAAAGACAGAGAGAGGGGGAAAAGAAACAGAGTGGAGGGGAATAGAGAAAGAGAGAGGGGCAGAGAGAGAATGAAAAGAGAGAAAGGAGGAGAAGACAGTTGGAGAAGATTTGGAGAAATTTGGAAATATAAAGACAGAGAAAGGGGACAGACAGAAAGGTTTCCAAAACGCAGCAAGCAGCTCCCTAAGTGATTGGCTAGCCTGTTCTGGAACATTCTTATTCCAACTGTACAGGCTAGTCAATCACTTAGGGAGGAAGCTGTTTATGGAAACCTTTCTGTGTCTGTCTCTCTGTCTTTCTCTGTCTAAACTGAAACACAGATATCCCCCTATAATGTTTTCACTGACTCTTTAACTGTTTCTCAAAAACAAAACTTGATGAACCTACCCAAAAGCGGGTCCTAAAGGGAAATTGAGTGAGTAGAAAGAGGGAAAGATTAACAGAGGCCATACCCTGGAGGCCTGAAAGAGTGTAATGATCAAAAAAACACTCCAGTCTAACTAGCAGAGTACAGTAAACCACTAAGGCAGACAGGCAGGAGAAGCTAGGGAGAGTATCTAGCACTGAAGGAGTGTGCGTGTGTGTGTGTGTGTGTGTGTGTGTGTGTGTGTGTGTGAGGGAGGGAGGGAGGATGCGTTCAATATGTTGGACTGGATAAGACGAGAGAGGAGGCAAACAGCATTCACAACATCATACAACAGATACATTACAGGCACACAACACGCAAGCCTTCAATCATTGTGATACACAGACACGCTTGCATGAGCACAGGAAGGCACCACACACACTCCACATACAAAGGGACCAATGCCACCCTCCCAAGCATGTCTCCCCTCCACCATGATGAAATAGCAGAGTGACTTCATCGGATATTTAAACACCTTGCTACCTCGCAACCCCCTACTTGACTTTCTCCATGCACGCCAAATCTCCACGCAGCACGCCAATGGGATGTGTTGTCCATAGATGGCCCTATGAACCAAGGCTACTGACATCATTACTGTCTTCTCCACCGTCAGCATGGCTCCAACTGTTGTTCCATAGTCGTCAACGTCTATTTCAGTTTGAGACATGAGCAGTTGGGTACACAACCCAGCTTCAGGCTACTCCAGACATGAGGTTAGTAGGAAATTATGTTCATGTTGATAGATGACTCCATCAGCAAGGCTTTTATTCTACATTTGATCACCGCAGTGTAAAAGAATTGTTCATATTCTTGTCAGGAATTCAAGTGGAATGCATGCTTTAGAGAAGAGGTCCTAGATTTTCACACAAAATGTTTATACTAATACATTACAATCCAGAAAAAAGGTTGCGAAGAATACAGAGTAAATAGCTTATGGAAATAAAGAAAAAAACTAAATTCTTATATATATATATATACATGGGATTAACATCAACTTGTCTCAGAGACTTGCCCAAATTCACTTGTCTAAGTGGGGATTAAGAAAGATCCCAGAGGCGCCCTATCAGGCCGGTATGTGCAACTACACCTGTTGTGAGGTCAAATTAAAGGGAGAGTTCGTCCAAAATGTATATTTTTCTCTCTTGGTAAGTCCTCTTACCAAGAGATATTCCTGAAGGCACATAGTCATTTTTTTAAACAATACATTATTCAGCACTGTCCCAGTCTGTAATTAGCATTATTAACATTGTCCAAATTCATGAATGGAAACTGTTTGTGCCGCTATTGCAAAGCTGCATTGCAAGAGGAAAACTACTCCAAAACACTTCAAACTACATTCAGTAATCTTTCAACGTGTTTAAACTGTACACTGACGAAACAGCAGGCGGAATTGGTTGAATTCAAACTGGCACTAGCGAACTATTTCCTATAGCCACCATAGAGCCTCCAGATCCCAAGATAGAGCCTCCAGATCCCAATCACAACGAACGCATCACTCCTCCCAGCTCCCAATCACCAATATAATAAACCAATTCAAGATTTTGTGATAGTTTTCTAACATTCTTTGATCCTAGCATGCCTTCAGTGTTTACCATTTAGCTTATCCTAGTCTGTACCTTCGCCTGAGCCTTTTTGACATACGCACTTGTATTTTGGATTTTGCCTGCTAGTTAACATAGTTAAGTAAATTATATTATTGCTAGATTAGATTAGATTCAACTTTATTGTCATTGAACAAGTACAAGTACAGTACAATGAAATGCAGTTAGCATCTAACCAGAAGTGCAAATAGAAGATACTTAAGAAGTATTTAATATACGTATTTTACATGTGGAATGTGTAGATGTGCAATATTATTGGTATACTTGCTATTTCTATAATATTCTATACTTCTACCCATACTGTTCATATTCCCCATCCTACTCTTTTTAAAATTGCTGCTAGTTTACACTGTTATGCATATTATTGTTATATTTTTTGCTCTACTTTTACTTTATATATTTCTTAATCCTTACTAAGTAGATGTCGTGAGCCATGTCACAAGAATTTCATTGTGCAGGATGATGCTGTGATATTCGGTGCATTTAAATTAACTTTTAATATTTGAACTTCCGGATTTCCTTTGTTTGCATCAACTTCTGCCTATTCACATCTGACCAAGCTGTTTGCCTGCTCCTGGGATTTTGTGTGAATATAAATTCTACCCGCTCCGAGTCGTATTGTGGGAGAATCAATGGAACAACTTCGCCAACGAGACATACAAAGTTTTCGAGAAACATTTTACAGAGGATTGTGACCCACTTTGAAGAGGACAAAAGGCAAATGCAATTACATCAAGTTACCCAGTTCAACCCGGGGAGACAAGACAGAATGTAAGTAATAATTCCGAATGCTATGTTATAATACACAAAATACACATTGCCTCCGGATATTCTGGGCAAGGGTTGGGGATTAACGGGTTCACTATCGCACCTCTTTAGCTGCTTTGCAAGCTTCTATTTGGTCAATCCATCATCTGTGTATTATGGTTAGAACAAGTAAGGCTCTATCCCCTGAAAAATGTTCTTACTGCTTGTATTCAGAGTCAGACACAATATACAGCTCCAGAAAAAATTAAGAGACCATTGCACCTTTTTCTTTCCTTTCCAAAAAAGTCGAAAAGGAAGGTTTTGAGTGAGGAACAGTAGGATTCAAATTAAGAGACCACTGCAAATTGAACACTCCTTTTCCTCACTCAAAACTTTCTTTTTCAACTTTTTTGGAAAGGAAAGTGAAGATGGCAGCAAAATCACTAAAGTTCAAGTTCAAAGTTTATTTATCAAATGCATTGAATAACACAGCATCATCCTGCACAATGAAATTCGTGTGACATGGCACATCTACATAGTAAGAATTATAAATAGAACCCCATCAAAATCTGTAGGTGTATGTTGCATTTGTGGTGAACCATGTCAGTCTTCGAGAAACAAACATAACCTGTTTCTAGGTCAATCATTGTTATTGCAACCAGACTACACACTCGCTTTAGAAGATATAATAGGACTGATAACGTTGAATGATGGGTTTTCTAAAACGGTATGTGGCTTCTGTCCCAATCTTCTGCTATAATTTAAAAGAAGTGTGGATGAGGTAGAAAGAATTAGCGCTTTTGTGAGGGGAAAAGGCTGACCCATCTAAACTGAACGAGAAGAGGTGGCCCAAGAATCTCAACCCCCAGATGTACCAAAAGATTTTCGCCTAACGAATTTTCTCGTCCTCCATCTCGTTTTGACATGCGTATGCTGCTGTGATTCCTTTTGCGCTCAGAACACAAACCTGATTTAACAAATAAACTTTGAAACTTGATCCTCGATAATTGAAATCAGAGTAACCACTCCTATCATTGACCTGTCCGTTTTCAATTTCAATAAATCGCTGACTGTCGTCCATGCTTGATATAATCAACTTTTACCATAGCCTGTAGGAAAGCATGCCAAAACATCTCCTTTTTCAGAACAGCATTTAATCAGAGAAGTTATAATGGCTTTATTGACTCGATCTTATGATTAGAGCACAGTTCTTCAAAAACAGAATTATGTTTTTCCTCCATCTTTGCTTCTTTTCTGATATGTTGTAACCTAGGTAAGAACAAAAAACTTTAAAGATATGTGTTCTATCCAGTTTGAAGAAATAGCAAACCACACTAAGCCTGCCTTTAACAAGCCTGTGAGTGGAGGTTTATTTGAAAACTAACATCCAACAGAAATCTTGCCGCTGAGAATCAGTGGCAACTTTTTTAATAGGCAAGTTTCCAGACCTGCAAGGAGGCCAGACAAGATTGGAGGTGTGGTCTCGCGAGACTAGCTGAGATCATATCCACTGTAACTTAAGGAAAGCCTCCTCCTTGCCAGACATCCGGAATAACTGCCTCCAATACAGAGAAATCATGCAAACCTCACCTCTAGTCTACTAAATGACTGTGTTGCAATTAGACATGACTTTAAAATTGCATTTGCTGAGTTTTAGGTTGCACAGCTACAAGCACATTAAGTTATTTCCATTTCACAGTACTAGTTCTGTTCATGTCTTGTGACAAATTTACATTTGATTGGCTGGTGTGTTTTCGCAATCAAAGACAACATTGTGCGTATAGCTGTTTAGTGGCTGCTCTAATGTTTATGCTAATAAGGAAACATCGTTTGTCCACCTGCCGCCCTCTCCCTTTCTTTATTTCTCCTTAAAGAATGCATTCCAGTTTGCTTTCTCTCTCTCAGTTGGGGATGTTACAGATACCTCAAACTAAACTCTTCTTTGCTTCTTGCTTGCTATGCCCCACTCAGCGAAATAGGATCAATGCCAATGGGAAAATCTGGTCTTATTTTACAGATGTACAAAGATGTTTGTGTTTATGTCAGTGTGTTTGTACATACACCGATCAGCCATAACATTATGACCACCTGCCTAATATTGTGTAGGTCCAGCATCACACTGCCTCCGCCAGCTTGCCTCCTTCCCATAGTGTCTCCTGGTGCCATGTGTTCTCCAGGTAAGTGATGCACACACACAACCGGCCATCCATGTGATGTAAAAGGAAATGTGATTCATCAGACCAGGCCACCTTCTTCCATTGCTCTGTGGTCCATTTCTGATGCTCACATGCCCATTGTAGGTGCTTTCGGCAGTGGACAGGGGTCAGCATGGGCACCCTGACTGGTCTGCGACTACGCAGCCCCATACGCAACAAACTGCAATGCACTGTGTGTTCTGACACCTTTCTATCAGTACCAGCATTAACTTTTTCAGCATTTTGAGCTACAGTAGCTTGTCTGTTGGATCGGACCCAGTCGTCTAGCCATCACAATTTGGCCCTTGTCCAAGTTGCTCAAATCCTTACGCTTGCCCATTTTTCCTGCTTCTAACACATGAACTATGAGGAGAGAATGTTCATTTGCTACCTAATATATCCCACCCACTGTCAGGTGCCATGATAATGAGATTATCAGTGTTATTCACAATGAGATTAGTCAGTGGTCATAATGTTATGGCTGATCAATATATTTAGGTATTGGTATATGTTTAGGATTTAGTTATATGTTTATTCCTATGTGCTTTTTATTTTTTTATTTATTTTTAAGAACTTCTTCAGGCATATTTCATTGTTTTGATGGTTGATTTTAGTACACATTTCTCTTGATCGCACTATTTACCAATTCTGGTTGAGGCAGTTCAATTAGGAGGAACCCCTCTTGCCGACAACAGGAATGTGCTGGAAACCTACTGTTTATGATAGTTTTTATTATTATTAGGGGGGAAAGCACTGTAGGTGCTGGAACCCTATTGTTTTTGTTAGCTGGCCATTATGGCACAAATACACCTCATGGTGGCGCTGTAGCATTTAGTCAAAAATTGAAAAAATGAAACTTATAGCCAAATATGAACCAAATATCGTAGAGTCACAAAACCAACCTCCAGACATGCCCCATCTCATGGTGACCAAAAAGTTTGCTGGAGTCCATAAAATCCATGCAAGTTGGTGTGAAGGACAACTGGACCCATTTCTTAAATTACTATACGGAATTTTGATTTCTCAAACATGGTCGCAATCAGCGACTGAATTTCTCTTTCTGGAGACGATAATTACTACATGAGGTGTCTTTCACATTTTCTGCTATTTATTTATCACACTAGAGTCAAGGATTCTTTGGCTAAACAAGCTAAACCATTTCCTATTTAAAGTGAATAGCATTAGGAAACCAACCCAGAAGTCCGATTTCCCTGCCCAGTAATCTGAAGACGTTTAGATGATAACAGCTGTCTAGCTAGCAAACTCACTAGATTTGCCCTTTGTAAAATGACGTCTGCTCTACTGCAATGGGGTCCTATTCAGGGTGTCCAGCAAAGCCTTGGGTAGGCTCCAGTCTGTCCACAGTTTCACTGACAGGGTCCTCACATGCCCCAAATCATGGTTACATGTTACCTCCTTGTGTCCCAACGTCACTACTTCCCAGTCACACGCACAAACCTTCCTGCTATCTCTGCTCCTCGGTCTCCAGAATACTGACATCCCAAAAACAGGACTGGACACCACCTGTTTGTTCTGGCTTTCTCCCTCAGCTCCCTCAGACCTCACTCAGCTCTTGCTAAACTATGTAGCTTTTTTTATTATTATTATATTATTGTTTGTTGATGTTATCCCCTTTGCTGGGGTCCTTGTTTTTTAAGCTCTTTAAATCAGATGTATCATTATTATTATTGTTATTATTAATACAGTATTGTTGTTGAGTTCATGTTGAAGAACATATAATACCCTTCAGCTGTACATGAACTCCAACCTGGCTGATCTGTTGTTATTGTCTTCTGTGTATTTATTAACATCGTTGGACAGATTTATTAGCTCTATGTTCTTTATATCCTTAGGTAATTTTCTCTTTGTCCTAATCAACCTGTGTCATTTATCTAGAAAGTTTGGCCAACGTTAAGAAAGTTAGATTATTCCAGATATTAAGTTATGTAACATTATTTCAAAATCATGCCTTGTTAATGAAGATGCTATGGTCATGATAATGCATCATAATGCAGAAACCACATTGGCCAACTTGTATCTAATGGCCAAATCTCTGCAAATACTGTACATAGATTCTCTCAAATCAGCAAAATCTGCTTTTTATTTTTGTAAAATTTCTTCTAAGCAGCTTCCTCCAGTGCACATGTACTGCTACAGCATGGGCTCAAATCAATTCCACTTCTCTTTCAGCAAAAAAACAATATTTTCCTACTTTCCGGTCCAATGAAGCATAAATGCCTTTAAAATACATTATATTTAAAATACAGTAATTAGAATCATGCATTCTGTGCTCATTTTGATAAATAAAATATTAATCCTCAAGAATATAAAAACAAATGGGCCTCATTGGGAGCACTAATCCTCTATTTTACAAAATCAATACTTCGGCACAGATTCTTTTTTGTATCTATTGCAATCAAATCACAGTACAGATGTATCTCAAAGCATTTAGCATAGCCAGTTCAGACAAGAAACCAGAGCGGTCATTGGCCAGCAACGTATCATCTGACGTCGGGGATCATTTCTATCACAATATCAGTATTTATATGAATATTTCCTACTGACTACTTAATCATCAGCTTACTCACTCAGTTCTGATGTGCGCAGGGCTCACTAGCATGTGGGTGCAAACCCACCAACCACCCCTTCCTCCACCTTTTTGGTTCTGTTTCCTTCTGTGGGATTGGTACTGCATACCTTGCTCATTGCCTATGGGGATTGCTAATTATCTTATGGTGTTGATATTGTAATCATTAGTATTGCATACACGATCATGTGATGGCAGTGAGTTACCCAAAAGAAGCAGAACCTTACACCAAAACTTGTAAGAGTGTTGTTGTGCATTGTTCTCCAACAAATGGTTAAACTAATATATAAACAAATTACACAATACACAAATTCCTGCAGCACCAAAATCATTCCAAACCTCTTGCCAGCAGACTCTGTGGAACAGAGTTGTTTTAGGGTTGAAGCAGGGAAAAAAAATCTGTCCATCTAAGAAATTTAGGAATTTCAAATGACATTGCAATTACCAGTCACCCAGATCGGAGAAGTAATGGCAGGAGGAGCTAAGCCAGACATGGCCCAGTGCCTGGCATCGTTTTGCCCAGTAAAAGCCCCTCTGGCAGCCAAACTGGCCAGAGCCAGACCAGTCGGACCTGCAAGCCATCCATCTACTGCTTTCCTCAGAGGGAGAAAGAGAGACAGAGAGCTAGGCAGGCAAAAAGTGGCACGACGGACTGACTTCCGACCATAAACAACAATTTAGAGTAGGGTCTGTATGCTGTCCACTCCATACACTCCCTCTTCATAATTCCAATGCCTCACCAAAACTTGGTTAACAGCCAAAATGACCTTCCCTACCATAGAGATGTCTAGAGGACGTAAATATGTGAAAAACACATTCTAGCATGGACATTGCAATTCACTGGATGAGACATGCAACTTCCTAGGTTAATCCCATTCAATTGCCCGGTTGGTTATTGGCAGATGGTCACGTGATCACAACTTCCATCAGGTCATTCAGAGGGATCAGCTAATTAATTATTCAGACATTGGCTGCTTCATCACGGAGGTGGCCATGCCGGAACAGACAGATACACAGAGCAGTCCTCTTTTCATCTCTATGCCCTATATCAATTCCACAGCCAGTAGCTGTGCTCCTTATTCAGTCAAAAAGCCGGCTACCGTAAAATCTCCCTCCCAAGACAATACACTGCACAAGCTTCGGCCAAAATTGCTGAGGAAAAAAGAAACATCCTGACCAATTAAAATTTGGATTAAAAATGTTTATGAATTCCTCAACAAAAAAAAGATGCAGAGACAAATAAACTTTTGTTTTCCGCTTTTTTTGTTGAAGGCATATAAGGACAAGTTGTATTTCAGTAAAGAACGACATTTACAGGCCTCATCCAACTCTCAAGGGGGCTCTCTCATTTTTAATTTCCTCATCCTTAAGGATGATAACAACATTGTTTTGGCCACATCTGTCCTTAAGTCCCAGTGTAGTTTTATTACAATTTTTTTTTTTCCAGGAATCCTGGTTGGAGGATCCCCGGATTAAGGAACATGAACCACGAGTGTCCAGGATTCCTAGCTAACTTCCCTAATTGTTAATCTACCTGACCCCACTGAGCAAAATAATTTGAAAAATGTATTTTCGACTTCTCGGGGTTCCCATTCTAACTCCGCAATCTCCTTACCCTGGAAAGCGGCGGCATGACCGGAGATGAGGTACTTGAGCTCGAAGCTGTAGGAGCGGATGTTCTGGAGGGTCTCTCGTCTCACAGCTGCCTGGTAGCTCTCCTCCATCTTGCGGGTACAGCAGGACGGGCCCTGGTGCTTGCACACCAAGAGATCCACATCTTATGGGACAAAAAGACAGAAGACAAGTGTAGTCAGGCGTTGAAACGCCTTCAATATAAATGCATTAAATACAATCTCACTCTGAAACCATAGCTGTCCTACAACTGAACTTTTACTGACTGTCAGTTTTCCGTTGCATACAAGCCAGCTAAGTTCCCCATCGCTCCTCTCCTCCCAAAAATATGAGTAAACTAAAAAAATTCAAACACTTTGAATGAATAATGAGCCACTAGTCATTTGGTGCATTGTGGGATTGTTGACGTGCTGCACGCTGCTTGCTGTTACCTACCTGGCTACCTGCCAAACTTTTTCGAATTTACTCTTTGTAAACTAATTGGTTAAATTCTACTTTAAGAGTTTACCAACGCAATATTTTTATCTGTTGACCTTTTTACCCAACTTTTCTACACCGGGACTCTATTTGGACATAA
>JACXGI010015493.1:0-10198 GCA_016801175.1 Esox masquinongy
CCCCCCCCCCCACAGTTGTCCTCACATATTATGTTCCCTGTCTTAAGAGGCAGAATTAGCTGCTGGAATCTTGTGCATTTGTTCCATTCTCTCTCCGGGGTGGAGAAGCAACGACGGGTTGAGGGAGACAGAGTGGAAAGCGTCCAGTAACAGAAAAGAAGCCGTGAGGGTGAAAAAGTGGAGGTGAAAGAGTAAGAGCTGAGAGGAAAATAAAATGTGAGCGAGTGCGTTACAGAGAGAGACAGCTGGAAAGAAATAGTGTGACGTTAAGACTGTGACACAGAGAGTGAAAGAGAGAGCATGAAGGAGCCTGTAGTTTGACCTCTCCTCTACCGTGGGCATGTGCTTGTGTACACTGTACGTCTCTCCCATATATCTCTTAGTCACATTCTCTCACCCTAGGTTTATTCGCTTTGCTCTCTGTAGTATTTCGATTCACATGTTCCCCTAAAGTAACATGTGATTCTAACGGATCTGCTTGTATTCACCTGTTCTCTGTCATCCCGTTGTGCACCAGAGGACATATTTCCCCTTCATTCACACTGGTTTGTTTACATTTTTTTGTTTTCAAAAATCTGTACGCTTTTGAAGTACTGGAGAAGAGGAGCTGCCAATGTGGGGCTCAGGTAAGGAGTCTTCAATGTTGTAAATCATTAATTTGTAAAAGGCTTGGATATATTGTATTCAATATGTCACAATGCATGACCATTTATTTACCATAACATTGCAATCATTTACAGTTGACAAACAATTAGGACACATTCTAAAATGTTACAATACATTTACAACATCTTAATGAAGTTTTATGCGAAACAAACATGTTCCCTAAAATGTTTGTTGTCAAATCCAATCTCAGGAAAGCAGTTTAAAATACTTCAATGACCACAGCCTTGGTTAAGTTACAAGCAATTTTAAACAAGGTAATGATTATGAATATTGTAGTAAGATTGCCATAATGTTTGTTGTCCTGACTATATCCAGAAGTAACTGCAATCCTACATTCACCACAATATTGGCATGGCATTAGTTAAAACTACATTTACCACAATAATGACTCTAAGCAAGGTGCTGTTTGTATTACAGGAAGATGGTCCAATTAACAGCAAATGTGACAGTATGGATATGCGAATATCAGTTCATTTGAAATTATTTACATTGGCTATAGGGTCACAATCATAGGTACAAGTTTATATAATAAAGATATAAGAGTGAGCAATTTCTGTGAACAGGGTGTCTGATATCTGTGACAGGGCTTCCCTCAGGCAGGAGATGCTCTGTGATTTGATGCAGTAGTGGCCTGTGTGTGTCTGGGTCTGGGTGTGTATGCATGTGTGCCACGGAGTGTGTCCACGCCTTTTTGTATGTGACTTCCGAAATGTAGATATTTGATGTTACATATCCGACCCCTGATGACTGACTCCCATTATACTGCCTGGCCATGTGCAGTGTCTCTGGCAGGCTCCACATTCATCAGCACAGTGAGAGAGGGACACAAGTAAAGAGAGGGGGATGAGAAGGATAAGAGGGAAGCAACTGTTTCAGATAGACCTCCTTGTAGTCCTAAGAGAAACATATGCTTAACAGTAACTGTTTTGTGCACAAACCAAAGTCAGGCAAGCCTTCATAATAACAACAGTGTAAAAATACACAGGCTGAAAACATGTAATTGTGTATTGAAACCATGAAAGTTAGCTCCCCCAGGTCTGAGGTCTGGTGTTTGGGGGGTATTTTAATGGAAACCCCAATCTTCTGTGTTATAAATAGTGCTTTTTAACAGAATGGTTCTTCAATCTGAATATTGGTGCATGTTTTTAGAGTTTTCTGAAAACTATTTTTGGGATTTCAGTGCATAAAAGGCAGCATCAAAACAACAAGAAGTGTCTCTTATAAAATCACATGGTTAAATGCTGACCATTCATAGCCTAAACATCAATTGCCGATAAGAGGCCATGGACATTATTTTTTTGGAATTGTACTTTTATATTCACTTTTTAGACAGATTAGAATCAGGAAGTAAAGAGTAAAAGACAGCAAGATTTAAACCCTCTACTTTGAGTTTAATTTTGCCAAAAAGAATTACGAATTATAATATATAGTATCCTGCTCAAAATCTTTTGAGAACAACTAAAGATGAAAAAAATGAATTCAATTAATTCCTTTCACTTCCTATCTTGCCAGGTTAATTGCATTATTGGTTCATATCATTATTTTCCACAGGGCTGTAAGCAGTGGCGTTTCTAGAAAACTTTACATGCGGTGGCAGAAGTGTGGCGAGTTGAAATTAAAGGGTGGCATATCATTATATTGTTGGTTATGTCCACTTTATTTATACAAATCCAGGTACTGTAAACAGACAGTGTAATGTCTTGCTAATAAATGTCATACATGTCCTACACTTTGATGTTTATGTGTCCTAAGTTTGGTATGAGTCTTTCGAGTGTTTAAAATCTCAATGAGTGTTGGGAGTTCCCTAAGTATTATACAGTTGTGCTCATAAGTTTGCATACCCTGGCAAAAATTGCAAAATTTTGGCATTGATTTTGAAAATATAACTGATCATGCAAAAAAATGTATTTTATTTAAGGATAGTGATCATACAAAGCCATTTATTATCACATAGTTGTTTGGCTCCTTTTTAAATCATAATGATAACAGAAATCATGATCAAAACCTGATCAAAAGTTTACATACCCTTGAAATTTGGCCTTGTTACAGACACACTCAGGAGAAATACAGGCTGCTCTGAAAAAGACGGTGTGGTTGTTTCAAGGAGCACAATACGATGATACATGAACAAAAATGAGCTGCATGGTCGAGTTGCCAGACAGAAGCCTTTACTGTGCCAATGCCACAAAAAAGCCCAGTTACGATATGCCCGACAACACCTTCACATGCCTCTCACAGCTTCTGGCACACTGTAATTTGGAGTGACGAGACCAAAATAGACCTTTTGGTCACAACCATAAGTGCTAAGTTTGGAGTGGGGTCAGCAAGGCCTATAGTGAACAGAATACCATCCCCGCTATGAAGCATGGTGGTGGCTCACTGATGTTTTGGGGGTGTGTGAGCTCTAAAGGCACAGGGAGTCTTGTGAAATTTGATGGCAAGATGAATGCAGCACGTTATCAGAAAATACTGGCAGAGAACTTGCATTCTTCTGCACTAAAGCTGCACATGGGACACTCTTGGACTTTCCAGCACGACAATGACCCTAAGCACAAGGCCAAGTTGACCCTCCAGTGGTTACAGCAGAAAAGGTGAAGCTTCTGGAGTGGCTATCACAGTCTCTTGACATTAATATCATCGAGCCACTCTGGGGAGATCTCAAACGTGCGGTTCATGCACTAGGGATGCACCGAAACCAGTATCGGGCCGATACTGGGCTCATGTACTTGTACTCGTACTCATAGAAATATGCCGATACCACGCGTCGATACCACGTCATGGAAACATTTAGTGAAACTCGATGGTTGTGTCGCCTCTGGACGCATAAGTATAGAATATAGAACTCAGATTGGTAGAGCGGGAAGACGGAGATGTCAGCAATGACACAAGTAGAGTGCAAGCTCTGCTAAATTGTCATGAGAATAGGAAAAACACTAATTTAACACAAGCACTTTGATCAAACATCGTTAGACACAACACAGCCCAGCTAATTCTAGCAGCGCAGAACCACAACAACAGCTAACTCCAACACTGGAGAAGTGAAATAAAATGTCCAGAGACAGCCCGAGGGCAGAATAAAATGAAAGAGGAGAGCATAAACAGATTCAATGAATCGCGCACGAGCATCAAAGCAGAGAAACAACGTCCTGCACGTTCAGAGTATCGAACTAGCTAGTGAGGTCAGAGAAAAGTAACTGGCTGTGTCTGTGTATGCGCACGTTTGTGATGACCTGTCAGTAAGTGTCTGTCACATTCATATGTGGCGTGTGGCGAGTGTGGTGACATTCATATAAATGTAGCCATCGTCTGAGCGACAACTCAAGGTAAGAAGCTATAGTTAACTTTCACAACTCGATAGCCACAATGGATTAGTGTCATGCTGGCAACGTTAGACATTCGGCAGAAGCAATAAGACCTCCAGTTCGGGTTACAGATGAAATTAACCAATTAATTGCGCATAGCAAGCTATATCAACATTGTTCAATGCCCATTTGCTAGCTAGCTATCAGGACAAGCATTACATGGCAATGGTGGCAAGCTACTTCATCTGCAAATTTGCTAGCTTGCAAACTTTCCAATAATATTGACAATTGCATTACATTACATTAGTAGATACCAGACATATCTAAACTATAATAAATGGCTGCTGCTAATGCAAGATTATAACATTATATTTTGTATCGTATATTTAGTAAACATGTGCAGCAGTACCTTCTTTCATTACTGCTAGGCTAGTCTAGTGCGACTCTGACTGCTCTGTCGCATAGAGTACCATGGACCGACGCCCGGTGTTTTCACTGGAAGGGAGGGGGATCAGCACATAGACAGGAGCAGACGGACTCTGGGACTCAACCATTTTAAGGGTAACGGGGGACTCAAAGATATTAGAACGGGTAACCATTGAGTTAACAATGTTAGTAGAAAAAATATAATACTATTCAATAAAATTAAATATGAATATATTATAGCAGACACTCCTGACAACTGGGGTGGTGAGTGGGGAGGCAAGACATTTTTTTAGGGTGGCAGCTGTCCACCCCTTGCCGCTGTGTCAGCTAGTTGAATGTTAGTATTATGCAGCTTGTTGAGTTGAAAATGTTTTTTACAATTCCATATTTTGATGGTAGAGGCAAAAACAGAATAGTGTGATGCTTGCTGTAGAACTACTAGTTAATACTGTTGTGCAACTACTAGCACTGTGCTCAACAAAACAATTGACATTTCAAATCTTTTCATGACAATGCGTTTCCATACTCAAGCAAAGTTAAGGTTTTGTCTCCTTTTAGTTGGTGGAGGCTCAGTTTCGGCTTATTTTGGTGTTTCAAAGCAATTCCTTTAACATTTCTGAAGAAAAGTTTGTGCCTGCTGGTCTTTAAGGAACTGTCACTGAAATAGTTTAAGTTAAGTCATTGAATAGTAATAATGGTAGTAATAAAATGTTCATAGGCGTTGATCATAGTGACATATTCATGTGCAGGGTTGGGTAGGTTAAACGTTTTGAATGTAATCCCTTACAGTTACAAGTTACCTCTCCACATTTGTAATCAGTAATGTAACTATTTGATTACTCAAACTCAGTTACGTAATCTGATTACTTTGAATTACGTTTAGATTATTTTCATATTAAGAGGCATTAGAAGACAAATACAAATAATAGCCTATAACAAATTGTACACCTTTTGCGGGATGAATCAATGATACAGTTTACATAGCTGGTCAAAAACGGAATTTGCATTTTACATTATGGGTTACGTACAGTGCCTTTGGAAAGGGTTTCTAAACCATTGCTTTCTACTTCAATATGATTGGGCTACTTCTCTACATTACACGCTAAAGGTCTGTCAGATATTCAGTCATTCCAATTAATCCAATAACCCTTGATCTTCCAGAATCTGACTTTTTATCTGAACATAACCCCAAATCTAAGGATGTGTTAACCTATTCTTTTATTTGTGTTTTGTTCATGTTTTTTATTGCTTCAAAACATTGTTGAAAAATAAATGGCAATTTCCAGAAAAGGGTATTGGCATTATTGTATATAAAAATCAGGATATCTGTAGCTTTTCGCTCGTACACTAAATCTGCAGTAGTCTGATATTTTGCTCCACAACCACCAACATTGTCAAAACGTTGCAGAAACCACGTTCGCAATCGTGAACACCCGCACCCAAATACGTTTTATCCGCGCGATTTTATCCGCGGGGTAAGCAAGGTAGCTAGTTATCGATAGATAGCTTGGTGCTAAAAAAAAAAGTTGGTGCCAAAAAGTTGGTGCTAAAAAAGTTGGTGCTAACCCACTTCAAAATATGCAATTGTGAACACGCCCATTGAGTGATATTTTGGATGTTTAATCATGTACATTCAATAGTCCAGCAAATGTATGTTAAACAGAAGAGAATGTAACCAACTAGGACCAACGTTAAATACAAAGTTCCTTCAACAAGCTTGCCAGTTAGCTAATTAGCTAGCTACTATAGTTACATTTTTTTTAGTGGGTCAGACAATTTTATCAGAAATGAATGATGCAGCATCTTGTTCTGCCCTGAGTCAGGGCAGTTTCAAGCCAGCTCAGCTGCGGCATTTTATATTTATATATTACAGTAGTTATGGCACTTTTTTCTGCTCATGCATTCTCATATTGACTTCAAATAGACTACTGGTGTGGATCAATAAAGAGACAAATGTGAACATGAGGAGTTTGTTAATTAGCATTCACAATCCACAAAGAAATTGTTTATTGACTACAAAATCAACATTTTGCAATCACCATCTCAGTCTCCAGATTTGAATCTCATTGAAAGCCAGTGGTTTAAATTATCCAAATTATTCCAAGGTTCAGCGACATTATTCTAGCAAGGGGAGGGCACAAAGTACCTTGCACAAAGTACTGAAAATGTGTGCAAATCATTTTGTATATTCATTATATATCCAATATATTCCACATGTAGCTAGGAAAATAAAAACATAGCTCATCTGTGATGTATATTTTATGCAGAATTTTTGCTAATCTTTTTGGCCAGTCATTTTGAAGGTATAAATAGCATTGGTCATTTTTTGTTTAGCAAACTGAGTCCATCTGTAACATGCCAAACTTTGTTTGGTGTTTGTAACTTCATCATTTCAAGAGCAGTAGGAAATCCAATAACAAAAAAATTGGGGGGGGATGCTGCATTTCTGCAAATATTGTTGTGGTATAAAAAATACATGTAGTATCAAAACATTTGAAACAGCGTTTTTTTTCATGCAGTGATGCCAAAGCCAGTCTACATATTTTAAAAGGTTCCTGGGGGTGTGTTTTTACCTGTATAACAAGACAGTGCATCCAATGACTTAGTAACTCAGTTTAAGTCAGAAACTCAATCTGTTCTTACAACAAAATCATGAAAGCAGCTTTCGTTGGAGCTAGGACAGTAAAGTTCTTGCCGATTTTCAGAAAACGTCTAAATCCAAAGTCCACATTTTAGTCATTAACAGGCACTCTTGTCGAGAACAATTATGGTTAAGTTTTTTATGGTGCCTAAGTGGTATCAATAAGCAACATATTCCGGACCATTCTGCAAATTTACAAGTTTGAATTGCATTTATAACTTATATGTCTAAGAACTACATATCAATAGACATATGTACAGTTGTGCTCAAAAGTTTGCATACCCTTGGAGAATTGGTAATATATGTAGAAAACACGAGTGAGCAGGCAAAACACATGTCCTTTATTTTTTATGGGATTCACATTCAACTGTAGGTCATAACAGAATGGCACAATCATAAAACAAAACATGGCGACAAAGAAAAAAATGAACTGACCCCTGTTCAAATGTCTACATACCCTTATTTCTTATTTCTCTGTATTGCCCCCTTTAGCATCAATGACAGCGTGCAGTCTTTTGTAATAGTTGTCTATGAGGCCCCAAATTCTTGCAGGTGGTATAGCTGCCCATTCGACTTGACAAAATGCCTCCAGGTCATGCAAAGTCTTTGGTCGTCTTGCATGAACCGCACGTTTTTTTGCATGATCAGTCATATTTTCAACATCAATGCCAAAATTTCACAATTTCTGCCAGGGTACGCAAACTCATGAGCACAACTGTATTTGTAGTGTAAAAGTTCTTAGTAATAAAAAAAAAACGTTATGCACAGAGAGGGTCAGTTTGCACATTTTAGCACAGATTATTGTGCAAGGAGACATAACCTACAGTGACAGACCTTACATAGAAGGGGGAAGCAAAAATAGTTAATCATACAAAAGATAGAATTTTGCCTCATGAGCTTAAAGTCTTTAAAGCCGGGTATCAGATGTATGGCCAAGCATTTCAATTTCATGTACTATGTGTCCTACTATGTGTCACTTACTAAGTGTAAACCACTGGGCATGTAAATCTCTGGATTGATTTCATTTGTACAGTATAGTGCTGAAGGACAGGTTAACCAGTATGTCCATTGTTTGGTAGCAAACCAAGCCTCTCCCACAAGGCACTGTGTGGATATGTCATGGACAAAATTATGTCCTGTGCTGTTATTTACTGTGTGTGGACAGTGAGCAGATATGTTTAGCCATCTGTGTCTGTATTTACATACAGTGACTTCAGGTCTTCACCACATGTCTCTCTGGCTCTTATTATAACCCAGGAAATGGGTTGGGGGCGCCATGGCAACAAAAAGGGCTTGACACGAGTCTAAACATACCACAGGGGGTATCATGGAATGTTTAAATTTGTCCTGTTCCACACACAAACACACGTGTTTAGAGCAAACCCTTGGACAATGAACTCTACAGCTAACCATTAGTTATTGCTTGCCTATGAAATGATTATGCAATGATGTGGTGTGAAGATCTCACTTTTTTTTGGTCCCCTCAAAGAAAAAGCTTATTTCTGTCTTAAGGATTTAGGATCAACGTTACAATTAGGGTTTTAGTTCAAATTTTGGCTAGGGTTTATTGGTTAGGTTTAAGTTTGCTGTTGAGTTAGGGTTAGGTTAAGGTTTAGTGTTAATGTTGTCTGGGGTGTGTTTAGAGTTAGGTTTAGGACTAGGGCTTAGGGAAATATCTTTTTGTTTCCACACAAAGATAGAGATTCTCGTGTGTGTGTGTGTGTGTGTGTGGGTGTGGCACCATAGTTGAGTTATGTTGATTACTGGATGGGATAACCCCAAGACAATTATGGACCTTGTAGTGGCTCAGACAGACTAGTGTTCATAGTTCAAAGGAATCGCTAACTTTGACTTTCATTAGCCCACTTTAGACTGGCTCACATTGGTTCAAATTGGTTCACATTGGTTCGGTCATGGCGTAAGGGCTAATTACTGTGAAACATCTTTAGTTGACAGATAAGGTCTTGACTAAGGTTTGCTACGGTTCTTTTTAATGTAGTGTTAATGATCAGGGTTAAAATTAGATCTTAACCAGCTTGTCAAGCTTGTTACGGCTTTTACCCCATCAACTGCAAAGAGGAATAAGGTTAGATGGGAGTGACAGTATAAGGAGAGTAGAGGCAGTGAAACTGGAGAGAGGAATAAAGTAATAGGGGAGTGACGGTACAAGGAGAGTAGAGGTAGTAGAAGCCGACACTACGTAGGTGACCATATCAAGGCCATTAATTACATAGTACAGTATGTTTTAAGGTTTACTAAGGAATTATTTACTAAAGAGCTCTACATTATATGAAATAAAAGACATATGTTTAAACTATCAGACTCAATATTTCATCAAGACATCAGAACAGTATATTTTATTATCAATTTATTCCTTTACCAATAAACTCCATGCCTTCACCTCTCCTCCCCTTTCTGTTCATGAAACTTATTTGATACCACATAAACACACACAGAGACAGACAGACGCACACTTAGACACACAAACACAGCACCTCGTCCCTGCTTGGTGTGTCATTTGAGCCTAGAGTTCTGGTTTCAGGCTCTCCTGGTGACATCCATTAAGGTTGTGCAGTGTCTGCCCTGTGCCCAGAGACAGCCCCATTAGCACCTGGGCCATTGGCCACAACAACAGCCCTACCTGCATTATTAAGACTGAATCTACTAATGAGGAAACATAGAGCACCAATGCACACACGCACACACACACTCACACACACACACACACACACACACACACACACACAAACTCTCACACACAGACTTACACACACATAAACACACACACACACACTTACCAATCCTACACTATAAATAGAGACCCTGTCCCCTTGCATGACTACAAAAAAAATGTTCACTGGTGCTTTTTGGGGAGGTCTGACTGAAGGATGGACCGCTCTAAACCAGAGTAGCTGCCGGAGCATGCTATCTTTGGGTATGGTTAAATCAACACGTTGCATGCGTCTGTATTCAAGTGCTTATGAAGGCAGCACATTGTGGTCCGGATTTCCCTTCAGGGAAGGGTCATTATAGAGAGAAAATTGTTTTTGTGATTTTCACATTTGTGTGTTCTACCAACACCTCTGCGTATCACCACTGTTCACCTCTTCCTGCCGTGACATTCTGTTGTCCCTCCTTCCACCTTATTCCTTTCAGTTATCAT
>JACXGI010015494.1:0-17256 GCA_016801175.1 Esox masquinongy
TGACCTATAATGTAAACAATTCAATTGAAAAACAAACTGAAATCTTCGAGGGGGAAAAATGAAAAATAAAAACCTTACAATAACCTGGTTGCATAAGTGTGCACACCCTCTTATAACTGGGGATGTGGCTGTGTTCAGAATTAACCAATCACATTCAAACTCATGTTAAATAGAAGTCATTACACACCTGCCATCATTTCAAGTGACTCTGATTAATCACAAATAAAGTTCTGCTGTTCTAGTAGGATTTTCCTGACATTTTCTTAGTTGCATCTCAGAGCAAAAGCCATGGTCCGCAGAGAGCTTCCAAAGCATCAGAGGGATCTCGTTGTTGAAAGATATCAGTCAGGAGAAGGGTACAAAAGAATTTCCAAAGCATTAGATATACCATGGAACACTGTGAAGACAGTCATCATCAAGTGGAGAAAATATGGCACAACAGAGACATTAGTAAGAACTGGACGTCCCTCCAAAATTGATGAAAAGACGAGAAGAAAACTGGTCAGGGAGGCATCCAAGAGGCCTACAGCAACATTAAAGGAACTGCAGGAATTTCTGGCAAGTACTGGCTGTGTGCTACATGGTAAAACAATCTCCCATATTCTTCATATGAATAGGCTATGGGGTAGGGTGGCAAGACGGAAGCCTTTTCTTACAAAGAAAAACATCCATGCCCGGCTGAAGTTTGCAAAAACAAACATCAAGTCCCCCAAACGCATGTGGGAAAATGTGTTATGGTCTGATGAAACCAAGGTTGAACTTTTTGGCCATAATTCCAAAAGGTATGTTTGGAGCAAAAATAACACTGCACATCACCCAAAGAACACCATACCCACAGTGAAGCATGGTGGTGGCAGCATCTTGCTTTGCGGCTGTTTTTCTTCAGCTGGAACCGGGGCCTTAGTCAGGGTGGAGGGAATTATGAACAGTTCCAAATACCAGGCAATTTTGGCACAAAACCTTCAGACGTCCGTTAGAAAGCTGAAGATGAAGAGGAAGTTCAGCTTTCAGCACGACAACGACCCAAAGCACACATCCAAATCCACAAAAGCATGGCTTCACCAGAAGAAGATTAACGTTTTGGAATGGCCCAGCCAGTGCCCAGACCTGAATCCAATTGAACATCTGTGGGGTGATCTGAAGAGGGCTGTGCACAGGAGATGTCCTCGCAATCTGGCAGATTTGGAGCACTTTTGCAAATAAGAGTGGGCAAATATTGCCACATCAAGATTGCTGTAATAAAATAAACAGGTGCTTCAACAAAGTATTAGTTTAAGGGTGTGCACACTTATGCAACCAGGTTATTGTGAGTTTTTTATTTTTTATTTTCCCCCTCAAAAATGTCAGTTTGTTTTGCAATTGAATTGTTCACGTTATAGGTCACATTAAAGGTGGAAAAAGTTCTGATATGATTTATCTTTGTCTCATTCTTTTACATCACAAGAACCTGGCATTTTAACAGGGGTGTGTAGACTTTTTATATCCACTGTAATTGCAATGAGCATGGAAAAAGAAAACTCGAGAATTGTCTGAGGAGGTAAGACTATAGACTATAACCAATCAGAGACAATCCCAAGGCTACAAGTCCATTTCCATGGATCTTCATGTTCCTGTTTACATCATATGTAATGTTATTACAACGTTATAGGCCCATGCCACTATAATCTACCTCCCTGGACATGGCCTGCAAGAGAGCTTGACAGAACGAGTCAGTGAAGGAACTGTTTCAATGGGGGCTACAGATCAACTGCCATGTAGATTCAAGCTGACCTTAAGACACACTTTATGACAAGGGGTTGTATGGTTGGAGACTCACTACTGAGAGAGACACATAAGAAAGCCTGACTGCTATTTAACAAAATACATCTGAACATGGCCATAATTCTTCTAGTGCAGCATTCTGTGGGCAGATGAGACCAAATCAGAGCTTTTTGGTAAAACACACCATCTCCATCTCATCATCTCAATGAAGCCTTCAAAGAAATAATACATTCCCCACAGTCACACATAGAGGATGTTCAGGGATGTTTTGGGGTTGAGTGCAAGTACAGAAATGTAGGAAGCTCAGGTTGTACTACCGAATATTAAGTCTAGGGCGTCAATTTTTTTTAATGCCATTTCTATAATTTTTTTTAATTAAAATTAGGTTTTGAAAAACAAAGGTTCTGTAATATTAACAGTGTTTTCAGTTATATTTTTCTAGACAATGTGAGTTTTTTAAGAAAATATATGGGTGTCAAAACGTTTACAATACTGTATGATACAAAAATGTGTTTATATCTGATTTTGAAAGATGTAACACATGTAAAATATGAAATGCTTCCTAAATTAAAAGTTTAACTCTTGTAAAATGAAAATAGAGATGTTTATTTTAATTGCATGCTTTTTTTATTTCTGGAAAATGAATTGCATCATTCAAGTCACAAGTTTTTCCCACGGTATATGGTTTTACTGATCCCTCTGCACTCTCTGGAAGTCATCCTGTGAGTTTGATCAGCATCACGGGTTGGTTTGAGGTTCAATGTCTGAGGAAAAGGAACTAAAGAGACAAAATCAGTTAGGAGTTTTGGGACCTAGCAGAAGACTATTTATTAACAAAATCTTAATAAATCCACCTTGCACTGTCAGTTTTCCACTAGTGTTAATTGATAATTTTTTCTAAACGTCTCTAGTACAATGGCACTCAACAGTGTCTTGCCCTCTTGGACTTTTCCAAAATGTACTTTTTATATTTACATTGTAGTCATTTAGCAGAAGAGTACATTTTAAAAGAGCTTGGTGAAACAACCACACAGTTTAGTAGTAAGTGCATTCTAATCAGTTAATACGTTATTGGCAAAAGTCAGTGTGGAAATGACTGTACAAATATAAACATAACACATAAAAAGTTAACAGAAGACAACAGCCAGAGTCGTTGGCAGTGGAACTATTGTAAGTGCTCTATGAGTTTTCTGGTCATTTTTGAGGATAAGCAGAGACTCTGCAATCCTAGCCTCTAATTCCAACATTGAGCTGCAGGGACAGAAGCACTGCCCCAAAGGTGCGGGACAGCCAAGAGCCCTGAGGTGGCTGATCGAAGGTGTCTAATCTATATACACCAATCAGCCATAACATTATGACCACTGACAGGTGAAGTGAGTAACCTCGTTATCATGGCACCTGTCAGTGGGTGGGATATATTAGGCAGCAAGTGAATATTCTGGCCTCCAAATTCCTCAGATCTCAATCCAATTGAGCATCTGTGGGATGTGCTGGACAAACAGGTCAGTTCCATGGAGGCCCCACCTCACAACTTACAGGACTTAAAGGATCTGCTGCTAACGTCTTGATACCACAGTACACCTTCAGAGGTCTAGTGGAGTCCATGCCTGGACGGGTCAGTGCTGTTTTGGTGGCAAAAGGGGGACCTACACAATATTAGGCAGGTGGTCATAATGTTACGGCTGATCGGTGTATGTTGCAGAGCATGAACCTGAAGGAGGGAGTCACTGCCTTGATATTAGCAGAGAAAGACAACGTGTTGTCTAGGGTCACTCCAAGGTACTTTGCACTCTGGGAAAAGGATACTGTGCAGTTGTCAACTATGATGGACTTAGTGGATAGGCCTTCCCGCGAAAGGAGAGCAGCTCATTCTTGTCAATGATAAGCTTGAGGTGGTGGGCCGACATCCAAATGGAGCTGTCAGCCAGGCAAGCAGAGATGCGTGTTGTCACCTGGGTGTCAGAAGGCGGAAAGGACAAAAAATGCTGAGTTTCATCTGCATAGCAGTGATAGGAAAGACCATGTGAGGATAGAACAGACCCAAGGGACTTGGTTTATCGAGAGAAGAGGAGCAGGCCAAGAACCAAGCTTTGGGGAGCACCAGTTGTAAGAGGCTGAGCGGCAGACACCTATACTCTCCACGTCACCTGGTAGAAGCGGTTTGCCAGATAGGAAGCAGTCCAAGAGTGAGTGGAGCCAAAGATACCAAAATCAGAGAGGATGGAAAGTAGGATGCGATGGTTCACAGAGTCAAAGTCAGTGGATATATCAAGGAGAATAAGAACAGAGCAGAAGTTGCTTGGGCAGTGCGAAAACCTGTTGCATTGAGGAGAGCAGTCCCGGTGGAGTGGTCGCTTTGAATCCTGACTGGTTAGGGTCGAGGAGATTGTTTTGAGAGAGGTGAGAAGAGAGTTGGGTGGAGACAGCTCACTCAAGCGTCTTGGAAAGGAAAGACAGGAGGGAAACCTGCTAGTACTTTTTGACATCAGAGGGTTCAAGTGTTTCTTTCAGAGAGGAGCTTCTCTGGCCATCTGTTATACAACATGAAATCAAAATGGATTAAATAAGGAGTTTTTGCTACTGATCAACACAGTCCAAAAGTCTCAAATGTCAAAGTGAAAAATAAAATCTACAGATTGTTTTGAATTACTTAAAACTACAAAACAAAAAATAATTGATTGCATACATATTCACCCATTCAGTCAATATTTGGTAGAGATACCTTTTACAGCAATTACAACCATGAATATTTTGGATTAGACGCTACCAGCTTTGCACATATAAACATATACATTTTTGCCCATTCTACTTTGCAAAATTGCTCAAGCACTGTAAAGTTGGATAGGGACCTTTAGTGAACAGCAATTTTCAACTCTTTCCACATATTCCCAATTGGATTGAGTTCTGGGCTTTTTCTTTTTGTTTTTAAGACACTCCAGTGTGGCATTGGCTGTATGTTTGGGGTCATTGTCCTTTTGGAAGATTAATCTTCTACCAAGTCCTCGGTCTCTTACATGTTTTCTTCCAGGATTTCTCTGTAATTTGCTGTATCCATTTTGCCCTAATTTTTTTTCCTTGTGTTAATCAGTGGCAAATTGAGTTGATTACAAGTAATCCGTTACATGTTTCGGATTACAAAACAAGAAACCAGGCAAGCCTATTTCAGTTTACGCGATCAGGCAAAAACAGTAACTCTAATCCGTTACGTTACCAACTAAAATATTGTAATCGGATTACAGATACTTTTGAAAAAATATATAATTACTGTTGGATTACTTCAGTTGAAAAAGAATAGTTGGGCGAAATAATTGACAAGTTGCTTGTTTGATTTTTTTATATAATGTTTTAAAAACATCGTTATTTGAACCAAAATAACAATCGCGCGCCTCAGTTGTTGGGTGTGATCATCATGCGCGCAAAGGTGGGCGCGCATAACTGGATTAGTGACCAATGAAGCGCTAGTTTTATTGGTAAAAACAGAGTGTATCTGCAATAATGTAAGCCTATCCATATAAAATGTGATTTAGTTATCCACTCGACGCATCTTTCTCAGAACAATGATAGGCGATAGGCCTACATGGTGTTATATATTTGTCAAGTTTCAAGGTCTGTTTGTCAAACGCACCGAACAACACAGCCAGGAAGAGTTTCGAAGATTAGGCAACTATTTGCTTGATAGCTGTAACATGGCGCTACCTTCAAGATAAAACATTATAAGGAATTCATCACAACATTTGAGGAGAAAATGTGTTGGGAAGCACTTTGCCAAAGGATGATGATTTGCATTTGACGCAGCCACCTCAACTCAGTCCATACAGGTAGGCCATGTGATCTTGCTTTTGCTATGCATCTCAGACAATTGTGGTTTTTATTGGCTGCTGAACGCATTGAATTTAAGCTAAGAGTGCAGGTGTATAATCACAGTTTATTTCTTTCATTTGCGTTTTGAAAATCCATCGCTGGTGGCCCTAATAATCACAGGTTACGTTCACGCGGTTAAATGTGTTTGTGTGCGGGTGTTCACGATTGCAAACGTGCATTCGCGTGCCTGCGGTTTTTGCAACGTTTTGACCACGTTTGTGGTTGTGGAGCAAAACATCAGACTACTGCAGATTTAGTGTACGCAAGTGTATGCAAATTGTGTATGTGTTCAGTTGGTTATAGGCTATTCCTATTTGTTTTCTAATGCCCCTTAATATTAAAGTAATCTAAAAGTAATTCAAAGTAATTACGTTACTGAGTTTGAGTAATCAAAAAGTTACGTTACTGATTACAAATGTGGACAGGTAACTTGTAACTGTAACGGAGTACATTTAAAAAGTAACCTACCCAACCCTGGGGGCAAATTACTCCTAATTAAATACATTTGGATTTCTGGTTGTACAACAAAATGCAGAAAAGTCTAAAGGGGTGAATACTTTTGAGAGCCACTGTATTTGTCACAAAAATAAATAGCAAATCAATAGAAATAGTAGATGCTGTGAAATTTAAACCAAGTAGTAAAAATGTTTGATTTAACTACTGGGCTTGCTGAGTAACGACTACTGTTGCTAAAATTCCAAGAAATCAATTCAGGATTCTCGTAATCTTGTCTACCAACTGGATCTCCTCTATTCAATCATTGCGCTAGACATTCAAGGCTGGGTACAAGGTTAGGATTCCAATGAATGTGTTAACCCTGTATATTTCATTACCAAATTAAACAAATTTCATATTGGAACTTTTGGACTTAAGTAGAGGTCTTCAGATCCAAAATGTATATCCGAAAATAACTGTATCCATGAAATTCCTATCCAACACACTCATGAGATCTGTTGGTTTTTAGAAAATAACCATCCAATCCGTGTGGGGTCCAAGGTCGGCCATATCTGATTCCAAAATGTGCCAAAGATTAGGGTTTATCAGATCTAAATTGTATTAAATATATATCAGGAACAGGATTGGCTGAATTGTCGCTACCTGAGTCACATATTCAGAGCGGGATTCCAGGGCAGGGAATGGTCTGTGCTGCTAACCACCTCTCACAGGGCCTCATTTAACTTAGACACCATATTTATATGGTACACCATATTTATTACTTTAGACAGCTCATTTAACTTAGACACCATATTTACAAAACATTTTATTTTCAATGAAAAAATCCTACCTACTGCACTTTTAACTTCAGCACAGTAGAAAATGCCTGTTCTATTTCCTCATAGGCCCACTGAAGTGTTTCAAATTTTCTGGCAGTGAACATTAACTTTTCACATGCATTTTGTTTTAGTTTGGACGATCAAGTACATGGTTTATGCTATACAGTTTATTTTTTTCAGAATTTCCTCTCCAATTTAAAACATTGAGACAAGTGCTATCTGTTGTAAGAACGTACTACGTAGGCTATGCACTGCATTACCAGCCCTGTTAATGTAGGGGCTATAAAACTGCATGTGGGATGTCATACAGTAGTCTAGAATAATTACATAATCTGCCCTCCAGAGTTGAGGAGCTTCTGAAAGTAATGTTTCGTCACGTCAAACACAGAAAGTCAGCGGTGTATGATGTATTCCATTGCGATGGCGAATAATATCTTACAACCAATGGAATCAATGTTGCAAGTTCAGTAGGAGATCAAAACAGATAAAACATGTGGAAAGGAGAGATGAAAGGTCAAATATCAGTTTTTTTAGGGTCCTTTACTTCTATGAAAATATGGCACAACTAGGACGGAAAAGCAAATGAAAACTTACCTATAAAAACAAAGGGTGTAGTTTGTCCATTCTCTTTGTGAAACTGGATGTACAAACCATTGTCCTGATTCTGTACAAAACTTTGTGACTATTGCTGATAAAAGAAAAAGTAAGATTTTGGTTCATTTCCGGTTTTGTGGAGAAAGATTAATAATATCCCTGAACAAAAAGCATGCTTAATGGAATCTCCATAAAGAAAACAGATATTAGTCCAGGACTGGGTATAATCAAAACTTAAACTAGTAGTAATAGAGTAGTAATACGTTTTGATCTCTATAAATATTTATACCTATTACCAACTGAAGTGCCTTGCATAAGGACTACAATTACTAAGCCTTACCTTGTTTGTTCAAATCTAAATAATATCCAGGGCAATGCTGCCATTCAAGTTTTCCAGCTGGAGTATCATCCCAACACCTCCAGCCGTCCCAAGTCCTGTTACAGTAGAGTCCTGAACCACCAACAAGATACCAGACACAACATGTATTACCTTTTTGCCGTATGAGTTAAATTGTGAAGCAAAAGAAAAATGTGGTTTATATGTTTTTCACAATTGCCAGGTTTTTCTGAAATCCTGTTAAAGCATAAAAATGCCCAAAACATATTATTATTAATAATATGTTCATTAATAATATTTGTATTGTATTCTTAGTCCTGTTCAGGATAATGAGTTAATCACACAGAAGAGTCATAGAATTCATTACCTGACTCATTGTAAGGCGGATATGTATTCATCCTTTCAAGGCATTTCTGTTCCTCATCATCAATGGACTGAGAGACATCAGGGTTTGATACTGTGCCTACCAAAGTATGGTTCTCTGTCTGTGAAAAAAACACACATTATTAACAACATACACAAACAGTAAAAATGTAAGCATTGTAACAAGGACAAATACTAAATTACATATTTAATGTAAAGTTAAGTACTCGTACCTGTTTTCCAAACCCGTGTTTATTTTCCAAGGGTACCCGGCCCCCTAGTGGCTGAAAATAATACAAATATTATTATTTTGATATACAGCTCTGGAAAAAATTAAGAGACAACTGCAAAATTATCAGTTTCTCTGGTTTTACTATTCATAGGTGTGTGTTTGAGTAAAATGAACAGTTTTTTTAATACTATGAACTACTGACAACATTACTCCCAAATTCTAAATAAAAATATTGTCATTTAGAGTATTTATTTGTAGAAAATAACAACTGGTCAAAATAAGCAAAAAAATGCATTGTTTTCAGACCTCAAATAATGCAAAGAAAACAAATTCATATTCATTTTTCAACAACAAAATACTAATGTTTTAACTTAGGAAGAGTTCAGAAATCAATATTTGGTGGAATAACCCTGATTTTTAATGATAGCTTTCATGCGTCTTGGCATTCTCTTCACCAGTCTGTCACATTGCTGTTGGGTGACTTTATGCCACTCCTGGCACAAAAGCTTTTTTCTAGTTACTTCAGCCCTGCCCCTAGGAGCCTGTTTCAAACAGTCCTTGCTGTGCACTTCACCCCAGCTGCTGTTTGCCATTCTTTTTTTTTAGGTAATTTTTTAGGTAATTTGAAGAATTTTTAAGTATTAATATTTAGTATTATGTTTTATATCTGTATATATATACTGACAATATATATACAGTGACAATATATATACAGATATAAATTATATTTTATTTTTATATATATATATAATATATAATACAATTTATTTTATATCTGTATATATATTGTCACTGTATATATACAGATATAAAAAATAATACTAAATATTAATACTTAAAAATTCTTCAAATTACCAAGGCTACTGAAAACTTTGGTAGCCAACAGTGGCTTTGTTTGATAAATTGCAAACAAATACAAATCCGAAATGATCTGAGAATCGAGATATTGGGTAAACATATTTTTTATGTAATCAATTATAAATCTATTTCAATATATAATATTATAGATTCCTGTGTGTGGCCAATGACACCAGATGAAGCAAAATATCAAAGGACTCCAGATACAGTTGGTTGGGTTTTCTAGTCTAACAAACTCATTTACCATGGAGTAATATTAAATGTTTACAATTTTATTTTTTCATAACTACATATGCTAAATCACCAGGGTGGATATGTAATGTCTTATATGATATGTAATCTTCACTAAAGTACTACAAATGTATGAGAATGTTTTTAAAGTATAAGCAATACATTGCTATTCACTGAAAGACAATAATTTCTTACTTGTGCAGACAAGACACCCAGGAGACTGAGCAATATTATTCCTCTCATCTTGACTTCAATATGTCTGTTTCCTTCAGATACAATTTGTCAAGTTGGAATTTGTATTGATCTGATCTGATCCGTATTACAGAAATGTATGGGCGTTTTCCAAATCTTCTGCCAACAGGTTAACATTGGCTGATATCTATTTGTACAGGAGAATGATTCCTGTAAGTTTGTATTTACTCTCTTTATTTGGTTACCAAACACTGTTAGGACATCCCATTGCCGGTTTGGAATGGAGAGAGTATGTTAAAGGGATAGTTTGTCCTAGATTCAGATTTGGGTGAAATAACACTTAAACTTGAGTTGTTCTTGAAGGACCATGGAGTCATTTCATTTTTCACAACAAGCCATTATTCACCTCTGTCACATGCGGAAACAAACTAAAAATGCATACGGAACAGCTGGCGGAACTTGGTGACTTCAAACTGGCACTATGCAAACTATTTTCTATAGCCCCCACACACAGCCTCTGTTATTCTGCAATGATGTCATCAATAGCTAGCAAATGCTAACTAAATGTTCCAGGTTATTAACAGTTACTCAAAACTTGAATAAACATGGATTGATACCATTATGGACAAAACTGACTGTAGACATAAGTAGTATCACTTCAGAGTCTGTGTGTGTGATTTATGAATTAAAACATTATTTTGAGAAATACAAAATTGTCAGGTTCTTTGAGGTAAACAACACCACTAGTCTTCATTGGAAGTGTTTTGGAGGTTCCCGCTTGCAATGCAGCTTTTGTTGCCACGCACAACTTCAATTCATGAATTTAGACAATGCTAATAATGCTAATTTGAGGCTGGGACAGAGTTGAATAATGGCTTGTTGTGAAAAATGACTCAAGAAAAACTGTATGTAATTATTATTTCACCAAAAATTGAATCTAGGATGAATCTAGGATGATGGTCCAGGTTTTGTGGTCCTTACACCAAGTTTTGCGCTGTTGTGCATTGTCTTCGGATATAAGCAGTTTCCAAATGGTAGTCCTGCCAGAAATTCCTGCTTTATTCCTGCTTTATCATAATGTAATTTTTTTCTAGAGACTGGATCACAGTGATGCTGTAATTCTCAGCCACTGGGCAACTATACCGTTGGGTGTCTGTTTATCCCAATCAGTCAGCTATTACTTGCGACAACATTTCCTCTTTGTAAATGTAATTTGTCCATTGTCTGTTATGCTAATTATGCAAATAAGTAGTCATAGTTGAAAAACTATTTTTCAAATGTTATGTTGTATCTATAGCTTGAATGGTTCAAGAGATATTTTGGGTTTTCCATTCAAGTCACGCAGAAATCCATTGAATAAATCCATTGATGACAATGTTTTAAAATATTATAATCAAAGCTTAATATTTCAAGAAGTATAGAAGATATCAAAAGTTGTTTGCAATAACACTATTCCTGACCATTCTGTACATTTTGAAAATTTGAATGGTGTTTCTATCTTTAACACTCTGGGAGGAGTAGTGGTCCAAATAATAGCAATAATAATAATAAGAACTAGATTTTACTAAGTAACGTTATTATGGCTTGCTTTTACTCTTCAAAAATCATGTTTAAGATGGGATTACCTAACCATAAGAAACAAATTAGTTTTGGTTTCTCTAGCTTGAATGGTTCAGGACATGCTGCAACTGCAACTAATCCATAGCACCACCATTTTTTTAAACTTCATAAACAAATCCAATGTAAAGTACACTACCATTCAAAAGTTTGGGGTGACTTAGAAAGGTTCTTGTTTTTGAAAGAAAAGTACATTTTTGTTCATTAAAATATCATCAAATTGATCAGAAATACAGTGTTGACATTGTTCAGGTTGTAAAAGTCTATTGTATCTGGAAACGGATGATTTTCAATGGAACCTTTACATAGGCGTATACAGGCCCATCATCAGCAACCATCACTCCTATGTTCCAATGGCATGTTGTATTTACTAATCCAGGTTTATCACTTTAAAAGGTTAATTGATCATTAGAAAACTATTTTGCAATTATGTTAGCACCACTGAAAACTGTTGTGCTGACACAATAAAACTTTAGACTAATTGAATATCTGGAGCATCAGTGTTTGTGGATTCGATTACAGGCTAGAAATAGACAGAAACAAAGAACTTTCTTCTGAAACTATTCTTGTTCTGAGAAATGAAGGCTATTCCAATGCAAGAAATTGACAAGAAACTGAAGATCTCCTACAACAATATGTCCTGCTCCCTTCACAGAACAGCACAAATTGGCTCTGATGAGAATAGAAAGAGGAGTGGGAGGCTCCAGTGCACAAATAACATTAGTGTGTTTAGTTTGAGAAACATACACATCTCAGGTCCTCAACTGGCAGCTTCAATAAATAGTACCCACCAAACACCAGTGTTAATGTCAACAGTGAAGAGATGACTCCGGGATGCTGACTTTCTAGGCAGAGTTGGAAAAAAAAGCCAAATCTCAGACAGGCCAATAAAAAGAATAAAATAAGACACAGGCGCAGAAGAAAGTGTTACAGACAGGTGAATCTAACTGTGGTCAGTTAAGGGCTGACAGTGTATGTATATTAAACTAACGGCTGTGATAACTTGCATTTATTTAATTTCAAGTCAAGCACTGTCCATAGTTTGCAATAAAACACAGTATGTCTTTAACATAATTGTCAGAGTTTTGCTCTTTTGCAGAATAATAATAGACCCAAGTCAGGAGGAGAAGCACCCTTTGTTGTTCATTGACAAAATATAGTACGTCTTTCCTAGATGTTCTGTTAGAATACGACAAGAGCCCAGATGGTGGAGTGGTTCTCTACGCAGAGCATACTTTTAATTCTAAAAGGCAGTAGTCAGGCAGGTAAAGGTCAATACACAGGAGAGCAGAATAGCAAAGGTATAAAATCAGGCAGGCTCAGAACAGGGTCAAGAATAAACAGGCAGGAAGAACGGTCGGTACACAGGAGAGCAGAATAGCAAAGGCACAAAATCAGGCAGGCTCAAAACAGGGTCAAGAATAAACAGGCAGGAAGAACGGTCGGTACACAGGAGAGCAGAATAGCAAAGGCACAAAATCAGGCAGGCTCAAAACAGGGGCAAGAATTAACAGGCAGGAAGACTGGTCAGTACACAGGAAAGCTAATAGTAAAGAGAACTATGAAGAACGGCTTAGTATGTCGACAAAAACAATACAATAACTTACAAAGAAACAGGAGCATCAAACTGAACTAAATAGAGAACAACTAATGAGAACCAGGTGGGTGAACAGGTGATCAATATTCAGGTGATTGGGAACCGGGGAGTGAGCTGCGTTCATGGGGAACGGGAAGTGCGCTGTGTGCTGGAGGCAGAGGATGTGAAGGTGAACTGGGTGTCGGCCTTATATTTTCATCTTTCTTTTCATCTTTGTCTTCTTGTTATTGCCAAATGTCTTTGTGCTTCCCCAAATGTTATTGTCTTATACAGCATATTTATACAAAACAGAAAACTCCAGCACATTCTACTTTCTCCTCCAGCCTGGATGTCTTCCAATCATATAAGTGCAATGTATGTTCCAACCTCCCTATGTCCATTTTTCTTGGATCCGCACACGGGATGTATGGACAGGATATGGGGCCCTATCAGTAATTGGGATTACATGTCAAACCATTGTCCTTTGTGCAGTTTAATCTAAAAAACAAAGGAAAATAGCACATGGGTGGTTGACATATACAGCTCCGGAAAAAACTAAGAGAACACTGCACCTTTTTCTTTCCTTTCCAAAAAAGTTGAAAAGGAACATTTTGAGTGAGGAACCGAATTGTTCAATTTGCAGTGATCTCTTAATTTTAACCCTTCTGTTTACTATGTTCACTAAATCAGTAAGGTACATTCCTTCATATGATGTGGGAAAGTCCCACAGATGTTCCTGGGAAAAAGTCACACATTTTATTTCAAGATGCTTAAATAAAACTATTCAATGCCTTGCACCTATTATGTTGCTTAATGATGATAGCACTTTAAATCTTACAATGGACCAGAGAAGATTACTTCTAGCACTGCCGCAAAAAAGATTTTGGCTCTTAGATGGCATTCTATTACTGCCGCAATAAAATATGTTGGCTCTTACAGTAGAGGTCATTGACCACATACTCTCCCTTTAAATCAATAGATTCAGTATTTTAGAGGTTATACTTTTAGAGGTTATATCACTGGAATTATCAACATCAAGCAAGTTTATTTATATAGCACAATTCAAATACATAGAAGCAATTCAATGTGCTTTACAAAGAAAAAGAAAAAATTTAACAATACAATTGCATAAAAACAAATACTCACATGAAAACATCAAAACAACATCATAATAATAAAACATAGAATAAGAAAATAGAAGTAGAATAAAAACGGGATTAAATAGTGCGGTTAAGTTTAAGTACTCAGTCATAGGCTCGTGAAAAGAGAAGTGTTTTTAACCTGGATTTAAAAATTGATACGTTTGGGGCACTCCTAAGATCATCTGGTAGTTTATTCAAGTTGTGTGCAGCATAACTGCTAAACGCAGCTTCTCCATGTTTGGTTTGGACTTTGGTTGGGCTCTACCAGCTGACCTGTGTCCATGGATCTAAGAGCCCTGCTCGGTTTATATTATTCAAACATATCAGAAATGTATTCGGGGCCTAAACCATTCAGCGATTTATAAACTAAAAGCACCACTTTAAAATCTATTCCGTAACTGACTGGAAGCCAGTGCAAATACTTAAGAACCAGGGTGATGTGCTCTGTTCTCTTAATCCTAGTTAACATCCTAGCAGCAGCATTCTGAATGAGCTGCAGCTGTTTTATAGTCTTTTTGGGGAGTGCAGTTAAGAGGCCATTACAGTAGTCAACCCTACTAGAGATAAAAGCATGGATGAGCTTCTCTTGGTCTTTTTGGGACACCAAGCCCTTGATTCTGGCTATATTTTTAAGATGATAGAATGCTGTTTTGGTGACTGCTTTGATATGACTGTTAAATGTGAGGTCTGAGTCTATCAGAACACCAAGATTACACACTTGGTCCCTGGTTTTTAGGGCCCGAGAATCCAGCTCTTTACTAATACTAGTTATTTTATTTTTGTTGCCAAACACAATAATCTCTGTTTTATCTTGGTTTAATTGCAGACAATTTTGGTTCATCCAGGTATTTAAGTGCTCAATACAGTGACACAGTGAATCTTTTGAGCTGTTGTCATACGGTTCGAGAGCCATATATATTTGAGTATCGTTGGCATAGCTATGGTAGTTTTTGTTGTTGTTCTGTAGAATTTGGCCCAGAGGTAGCGTGTAGAGATTGAACAGAAGCGGTCCAAGAACTGATCCTTGGGGAACTCCGCACGTCATAGCCACCCTATCAGATTCATGATTACCAATGGTGACAAAGTAACTCCGGACATCTAAATAGGATCGGAACCAATTAAGGACTGTCCCGGAGAGTCCTACCCAATTTTCCAGCCTATCTATAAGTGTTCTATGATCTACAGTGTCAAATGCTGCACTGAGATCTATTAGAACCAGAACTGTTATTTTATCAGAATCAGTATTCAGACGTATATTATTTAAAACTTTTATCAGGGCCATTTCAGTACTGTGGTGAGGTCGGAAGCCTGAGTGATATTTGTCTAAGAGACCGCTTGAGTTCACAAAATTGCTGAGTGGATTGAAGACAACCTTCTCAATGATCTTGGCTATAAAAGGGAGATTTGGTACAGGTCTATAGCTGTGCAATATAGACGCATCCAGTGTTCTCTTTTTAGTGTGCTTAATGGCAGCTGTTTTTAGAGACGTTGGGAAAATGCCTGATTGCAGAGAGCTATTAACTAGTTGCTGTAGGTCCATTGTTATAGAGATAAAAAAGTCTGATGGCAGTGTGTCGAGACAACATGTGGAAGCTTTAAGATGTTGAACTGTTTCTTCTAGGGATTTTTGATCAATTATATTAAATTGCGACATAATAACCAAGTTATGTCTTGGTGGTTGTAGTGACGGTACAGAGTCCTTGTTAGGCTGTGTAGTTCTGATGGTCCGTCTAATACTTTTAATTTTTTCACTAAAGAAACACGCAAATTCATTACATTTCACAGTGGACATGAGTTCTGATGCTATCTGCTTTAGGGTGTTTGTAAGCTTTGTCGACCATGGCGAGCAAGAATGAATTGTGCTAGTCAAGGAACAATTAAGCCTTGGACAATGATTTTTGAATCTGTAAGGAATACTATTAGTTAAAGCTTGAAATGTAGGAAAATATGTAAAGCCGAAATAGTTGCGAGAGATATAAAATTGTATAACTTTAATATAAATAACATATATTATAGTTTTTTTCTATTTCTTTTTTCTTATTTTTTTCTTATTATTATTAGTTTTATTATTTTTTGTTTTTATTGTTTTTTCCTTATTTTTGTTGATGTGTGCTTCAGGAGAGCGGGGCTTGGGGTGGGGGGAATTGGTAGTTGAGGTCTATAGTTATTTTTCTTTAACATACATACTTGTTAGCAATCTGTGTATGTGTACATACTATGTATGTGTAGGTATGTATGTTTACGTATATGTGTATATATGTGAGTGCTTGGGAGGGTACATCATTATCTGAAGAAATATTTTGATATTAAAATAATAAATGTGGGTTCATGTACTGTATGTGAAGTATATTTGTAGAAATGTGCATGTAGGTATGTACAGTATCTCACAAAAGTGAGTACACCCCTCACATTTTTGTAAATATTTGATTATATCTTTTCATGTGACAACACTGAAGAAATGAAACTTTGCTACAATGTAAAGTAGTGAGTGTACAGCTTGTATAACAGTGTAAATTGGTTGTCCCCTCAAAATAACACAACACACAGCCATTAATGTCTAAACCGCTGGTAACAAATGTGAGTACACCCCTAAGGGAAAATGTCCAAATTGGGCCCAAAGTGTCAATATTTTGTGTGGCCACCATTATTTTCCAGCACTGCCTTAACCCTCTTGGGCATGGAGTTCACCAGAGCTTCACAGGTTGCCACTGGAGTCCTTTTCCACTCCTCCATGACGACATCACGGAGCTGGTGGATGTTAGAGACCTTGCGCTCCTCCACCTTCCGTTTGAGGATGCCCCACAGATGCTCAATAGGGTTTAGGTCTGGAGACATGCTTGGCCAGTCCATCACCTTTACCATCAGCTTCTTCAGCAAGGCAGTGGTCGTCTTGGAGGTGAGTTTAGGGTCGTTATCATGTTGGAATACTGCCCTGCGGCCCAGTCTCCGAAGGGAGGGGATCATACTCTGCTTCAGTATGTCACAGTACATGTTGGCATTCATGGTTCCCTCAATGAATTGTAGCTCCCCAGTGCCGGCAGCACTCATGCAGCCACAGACCATGACACTCCCACCACCATGCTTGACTGTAGGCAAGACACACTTGTCTTTGTACTCCTCACCTGGTTGCCGCCACACACGCTTGACACCATCTGAACCAAATAAGTTTATCTTGGTCTCATCAGACCACAGGACATGGTTCCAGTAATCCATGTCCT
>JACXGI010015495.1:0-17339 GCA_016801175.1 Esox masquinongy
TTTTGGGTCAGGATAGACAAACACATTTGCTGGCTACAACATACATTAGTTACGTTATAGTAAGCCTTAACTTAAACTGTATACGGTTATATTGCGACTGTTTCTGGCATGGAAAAGTTCATCTTCAGTCTCGCTAGCAATTGCTCAATTCTTATGATTATTCCTAGGAAGTTAGTAGATACTAGTAAGCCTATTACTGACTAATAAGCTGTTAAAACAGCCAGTGGCAAAAGCAATACAGTTCATAGACGTTATGGTGGAGGTAAACTTAATAAGAAACGTTAGTCAGTGTAACACAATCCTCAATGGAGACTGCTGAAACGTGTAATGCCGTGGTGTAGTGGTTAAAGACAGTGCCTCTCATGTGGATGACCTAAGTTCAAATCTATTGAGAGCAACGATATTTATTAATTATTTCTGGTAGATTCCACAATTCTCTTGTCTTTTCACTTGATGAAAAAGTTAGTTATCGTCACCTTTATTGATAGTTATTGTATAAATGTCATTCACGAATGAAAGAAAAAGGTATGTTGTTTTGCCATGAAAGAAAAAAATACGTTCTTATGCCATGAAATGAAATAGCTTTGGCAGACTCGCTAGCAATTGCTCAATTCTTATGACTATTCCAGTAAGTTAGTAGATACTGGTAAAGCTTATTACTGGCCTATACACTGTTAAAACGGCCAGTGGCAAACATCATACATAGACGCTATTTGTGGTGGAGGTAAACTTAGTAAGAAACGTTAGTCAGTTTAAATGTATCAATGTCATTCACGAATGGCCAATTAACTATTAAAACGGCTAGTGGCAAAAGAGGATTTGTTCAGGAGACAAGAGGCTATACTGACACCTGGCAAATGTACAGCTCTGTGGTGTAGTATTTAATGACACAGCCTTTCACGTGGGTGACCCGGGTTTGAATCTCAAGATGGCAACCCTTTCTATTGCGGGCCAGCTGAACTAGGCTTGCCTGGTTTCTTGTTTAATTCAAATAACCTTTGAGGTAATTTTTTTTGCCATCCAGCTGGTTCTATTGCAAGAGGATAGTGATGACCACAGCAGTGGTTTTTATACTTTTCCTTGTTAAATTAGATTTGGTTCAGGTAATCACCTAATCAGTACCTCATTAAGTAAAATGAGGTGTGCCTGTGTTGGAATTTAACAGACACTGGAATGGAATGGGTGCCATACATGTAGAGATGCTGATTTAAGGAAAATTAGGAGTGGTCTCTTTTCCAAAGCTGTATATATATATATACAGTGGTGCTCATAAGTTTGTATACCCTGGCAGAAATTGTGAAATTTTGGCATTGATTTTGAAAATATGACTGATCATGCAGAAAAACTCTTTTATTTAAGGATAGTGATCATGTGAAGCCATTTATTATCACATAGTTGTTTGGCTCCTTTTTAAATCATAATGATAACAGAAATCACCCAAATGGCCCTGATCAAAAGTTTACATACCCTTGAAAGGTTGGCCTTCTTACAGACACAAAAGGTGACACACAGGTGAAAATGGCAATTTAAGGTGAATTTCCCACACCTGTGGCTTTTTAAATTGCAATTAGTTTCTGTGTATAAATAGTCAATGAGTTTGTTAGCACTCACATGGATGCATTGACCAGGCTAGATACTGAGCCATGGGGACCAGAAAAGAACTGTCAAAAGACTTGCGTAACAAGGTAATGGAACTTTATAAAGATGGAAAAGGATATAAAAAGATAGCCAAAGTCTTGCAAATGCCAGTCAGTACTGTTCAATCACTTATTAAGAAGTGGAAAATTCAGGGATCTCTTGATACCAAGCCAAGGTCAGGTAGACCAAGAAAGATTTTAGCCAAAACTGCCAGAAGAATTGTTCAGGATACAAAGAAAAACCCACAGGTAACCTCAGGAGAAATACAGGCTGCTCTGGAAAAAGATGGTGTGGTTGTTTCAAGGAGCACAATACGACGATACTTGAACAAAAATTAGCTGCATGGTCAAGTTGCCAGAAAGAAGCCTTTACTCCGCCAGTGCCACAAAAAAGCCCAGTTACAATATGCCCGACAACACCTTGACATATCTCACAGCTTCTGGCACACTGTAATTTGGAGTGACAAGACCAAAATAGAGCTTTATGGTCACAACCATAAGCGCTATGTTTGGAGAGGGGTCAACAAGGCCTATAGTGAACAGAATACCAGCCCCACTGTGAAGCATGGTGGTGGCTCACTGATGTTTTTGGGGTGTGTGAGCTTTAAAGGCACAGGGAATCTTGTGAAAATTGATGGCAAGATGAATGCAGCATTTTATCAGAAAATACTGGCAGACAATTTGCATTCTTCTGCACGAAAGCTGCGCATGGGACGCTCTTGGACATTCCAGCACGACAATGAACCTAAGCACAAGTCCAAATTGACCCACCAGTGGTTGCAGCAGAAAAAGGTGAAGGTTCTGGAGTGGCCATCACAGTCTCCTGACCTTAATATCATCGAGCCACTCTGGGGTGATCATAAACGTGCGGTTCATGCAAGACGACCAAAGACTTTGCATGACCTGGAGGCATTTTGCCAAGACGAATGGGCAGCCATACCACCTGCAAGAATTCGGGGACTCAAAGACAACTATTACAAAAAACTGCACAATGTCACTGATGCTAAAGGGGGCAATACACAGTATTAAGAACTAAGGGTATGCAGACTTTTGAACAGGGCTCAGTAAATTTTTTTCTTTGTTGCCATGATTTGTTTTATGATTGTGCCATTCTGTTATGACCTACTGTTGAATGTGAATCCCATAAGAAATAAAAGACATGTTTTTTCTGCTCACTCATGTTTTTTTTACAAATATATATATATTTATGTATTTTAACTTGCACCCCCATTTTTTGATATCGATTTGTGATTAAGCCACTACTCTATTGCTGCAACCCCCAGTGTGCGTGGGACAGTTAAATCGACATACAGTGCTGCTTGTGAACCCCTTGTGCAACTATAGATTTTTCAGTGTTCACAATTAAATCTTTATTTAATCAGAACCAGTCTTATTTATCTGTCATGGTCCAACAGGTTTATATTTGCAAATTCCATATGTTGGTTTAGAGGAAATCAGGTGTATAGAAAAACAACACTAAAAAAGAATTAGTGCAAGTGCAAAAATAAGTGGACCCCAAGCTACATTGGTTAAATAAAGTGGGTAAATAGAATCAGGTGAGTAAATAATTAGGTACCAAAAGAACCAATCAAATTAGGGATGTTTGGGAATGAGTTTGGGTGGGACTCAGATAAATACACACAAGTAACCTGTTCGGTTTGGTGTTACCTGCACAGGTGAATGCAACATACACCATGCCGAGAGGAAGAGATCTCAGAGGACATCAGAAAGGGGGGTAGCGAGAGCACATGAGTCTGGGGAAGACTATACAACCATCTCAAAAAGATTTGAGGTACATGATTTGAAGCAAATCATTTACAAATGGAGAGCAATTAACATTACAGAAACTCAGCCTAGGAGGGGATGCCTTTCCAAAATCCCCAAAAGCCACAAGAAAAATAATACTTCAGGTAAATGCCAACCCAGACATAACATTTGGAGATTTACGGACCTCCCTTGCTGCATCTCAGGTTACTGTGCTTCAACAATAAGATGGACACTGAATCGAAATTACATTATTGGAAGGGTTGCTACGAAGAAGCCCCTGCTTGTCAAAGCAGAACCAAACTGCCTGTCTTAATTTTGCCAGAAACCACCTGGAATCTTGAAGCTTTGTAGAAGTCAATTCTTTAGACAGATGAGTCCAAAATTGACTTTTTTGGTCCCAATCAAAACCACTATGTTTGGTGAAAACCCAGCACTGCTAACGACCGAAATAACTTTAATGCAAAAGTCAAGCATGGTGGTGGGAATGTCAAGATCTGAGGCTGTTTTTCGTCCTCTGGGCCTAGTCGACTGCAGATCATCAAGGGAACAATAAGTTCAGAGGTATATCAGGAGATTCTTGAACAGAATGTCAGGAAATCATTCAAGGAGCTGAAACTTTTCCTTAAATGAGTCTTCCAACAAGACAACTACCAAAAGCATTCAAGGAATACCACAGTATGTCTCAGGAGAAAATATTTCTGTTTTGGATTGGCCAAGTCAAAGTTCTGACCTTAATCCAATTGAAATGGTGTGGCAGTATTTGAAATGGGTATAACGTTGAAATATGGAGGCAGTACACAAGCGCAGGGAAAACAGAGGACATTTAATTAATGAACAAAATCAAAAACAGAAAACTGGCTAAACGAACTGGGAAAAACTAGAGCAAAAATAAAACACAGAACAGGACAGAACAACACTACATCTGGTAGAAACCAAAACAAAGACCGACAAGATACATTTGGGAAGTTGAACTTAAATAGGGTCTGTGACGAGAGAAAACAGGTGTGGGCAGTAGTCAACGAAAACAGGCATATGTGATGAAGTGAGGGGGAGAGGGCATTGGATTCACTGGCACGGAAGGTTGCAGTGGGCAGTACATGCTAGACAACCCTGAAACCTCACTAAATTGGCTGAGTTCTATAAGGAGGACTGGTCACATTTTTTATTTTTAGATGTCAGAGACTGATTTGTGGCTATAGGAGACATTTAATACAAGTTATTGCTTCTGATAAAATAGGGCCAAGCTACTGAATGAAAGGTTCACATATTTTAGCACACTTGAAATCAGACTTTGTTAAATAAAAAAGGAAAATGCAGTGTATCATATGTTGTTTTTGTGTCCTTTATTTGGAATGTCTTTATTATGATTTGCAGTTTAGGTAAGAATTTTATGAAGGAGTAAGGAGTTTATTTTAATATATTATATGAAAATAATGACCATCCCTGTCGGATTAGCAGACTTTCAAGCAGTAATGTGTCTTCCGAAGCAGATGAAATGCTGTTCTGGTCTTTACCATGCTGCTTTCTGGTCTTTACCATGCTACTTGCTCAACCAGTAAGTCTAGATCGGAATCCTTACACCCCGAAAGGAACGTGCTCTACAGCCTATTGCTTCAATTGATCATACAGGAGCCCAATATAAATTGCTCAGAAGGTTGTGAAGGTCATTAAATTTGCGGATAGTTTGAAACAGCTTTCCTGGATCAGGAAACAAAGCTCAAATGAGTGTGTGAGATAATTACCGTGCAGGCCTGCAAGCTCAGCTGAGACATAGGTACTTTAATGAAGAATGTCTCTCCTCTCATATTCCCTCTGGGTCTTTTTCATGGACCTCAGCGAGACACAAGACGAGCCGTTGTGTTATAAAAATGTCAAGGACCATGTGTATGTGCTTTCGTGTGTGTGCGTGCGTGCATGTGTATGTGCTTTTGTGTGTGTGTGTGTGTGTGTGTGTGTGTGTCTGCATGCGTGTCAGGAGCACCAAGGGATCTGAAAACAGATAAAGTGGGAAAGAGGAATTGGGATATCCTGAATTAAGGATGGAGGATAGAATGAACAGACAGAGATAGGTGTGAGGAATAGTAACGTGACATGAAAGGATATGATGAAAAAAGAACAAATAGAGGAACAATACAAGGGAGAGGGGGAAGGAAAAGGACAATAAGTAAGCAGAAAAAGGTGTATTTGCCTACATGTGTGTGTGTGGTTGTGTGTGTGTGTGTGTGTGTGTGTGTGTGGTTGTGTGTGTGTGTGTGTGGCGAGGGCTTCCGGTGGGACCCTGTTAATACAGAGTTAAACTCCAATCAGACGGGGTGCCTACCCAGGGTTTCACATCCCGGCAACCCACTCTCCCTCCCATAATCCTCTCCTCAAGAGGTTAAGTAGCCTCCGCCAATTATCTTATGCTCCGTGTGAAACCCCATCATCGCTGGCAAATCAGCTCTGTACTATGAACACCTCCCAGGGCGTAGGAGAGGAAAGATAGAAGACTGGAGGGAGAGTTGAGAAGGAAAACAAAAAGAAATGTACAGGTTCATTTTAGGGGCTTTTGGATCAGTTCAGAATTAAGGCATCGTAGGAGTTGACAGATCAGTATCTAGAGCTGTGTAATCGCCATGTACAGTATTTCTATCTCATTAAGATGAGATAAGAGAGGGATTGCTGTGTGTGTGTATGTGTGTGTGTGTGTGTGTGTGTGTGTGTGTGTGTGTGCATGTGTGTGTCTATGTGTGTTTGTGTGTGCTCAATCAGGATTCAGTAGATTTGTTGACTTCTGGAATGGCGCTTCAGTAGGCATTTTTGATGTATGTGTTTGAGAAAGTGTGTGTGTGTGTGTGTGTGTTTGAGACTGAGAGAGTGTGTGTGTGTTTGAGAAAGAGTATGTGTGTGTTTGCCATAGATGAGTCAGTCTAATGAGATTGGATGTGGGCCTAATGCTCTCAGGCCGTGCAGAGATGATAGTTTAATCAGCTCTGTGGTGGAGCTCTGAGCTGGGACCTTCCCTTTACTGTAGACTCTGTGGTGGAGCTCTGAGCAGTGGCCGTTCAGTTTGCTCTCTGATGGAGTTTAGAATTGTAATATGAACCATTGAGAACTCTGCAAATAAAATCAATCAGAATGTCGTTTTCATGGAATGTATACTGCCAAAATGGAGGAAAGTTTTGAAAACTATGTATATCGCAAACTCCTGCATGAGCCACTCTAATCTCCCCTATCACGTTTTCATGGCTGTTCCTATCTATACTACAAATTTCAGCTTTGCCCTATTTCTCCCACATTTCTTTTTCCCAATTAAAATGTTGTGTTTTTCCACTAAATAATTTGGGCACGCATGTCCCCTCCCTACAACAGTGTTCATCATAGAAAACCCTCTGACGCCACCTTTCCCCCGAGAGGCCTGATGACACAACACACTCTCCTAGACACACACAGGTTCTCTCCACCTCAGTACATTGCTACCCAGCAGGGACTTTTTGCTAGTTGTGCCTAATTAGCCTACATTTGGAGAATGCATAAAATACCAACATTTCAAGATCTCTCACTTTCTGCTTTTGGGCATGCATATCCAATCAGGCCTAGTTAACACTGATTTGATGATGTTAACTTAAAGGGATGTAGGTCCAGAGCCTAGTTTTCAAAAGTAATCCATTCTGGTTTTGGATAAGTTTATATAAAATAAGATTAAATGCAGATAAGATAAGATTAAATGCATGAAATGAATAGACTGAGACTTTGGATAAAGGTCAATGATTTCTCCATTCTATTCATACGGGCCCTCAGTGTGCATGTCTATGTCAACCATCGAATGCACACTTTGTCAATTACCAATGTCATTATGTCCCAATATTTTTTTTTACAATGCATACATCTATACAGCAATTTACCTGCAGCACACAACCTATCATAGATTCCACTTTGAGGCTTTAGTCTACTAACTTTACCGTTATTCCATTCAGTCTGTCTCCTTGCACCTTTTCAACAGTAGTCAGTGGTGTTTTGGGCCCGTCCGGACAACTGGACGGTGATAACGGAGTCATGCGATAAGGTTGTGAAGCTTGCAATCTCTCTCTGTCCTCTAAATGTCTTTGCTACCACTCAGTCAGCTATAGGGGTGAGAACAAATAGTCGAATTGTCGACATTTCGACAAGGATGGCATTTATCGACAAGTTAATCTAATTTTCGAAAGTTACACAAAAAAATCTGTACTACCGATTGACTCACTTGGCGGCAGTAATGACAGGTTATTTCTTATAGACTAAACAAATCTGGCTAACGGCCAAGTACAGGAAATTATCACGGCTAGTGGAAGCATACCTGTGCATCCCGGCAACATCTGTAGCCTACCGGCTGAAAGGGTTTTCTCAGCTGCCGCACTGATAGTCTACAGACTACGTAAGCCTACTCGCCTACTCCCGGAGCACGTGGACATGCAAATTTTTCATAATATGGACATTGCCTAATGATTCTTTACATTTTTGTTAAGATCTTGCATCTATGGATGCGCTGGCCAGATTTTGTTGGGTTTTTGATCATTCATTATATATAATTAATTCCTATTAAGCTTCCTTCCAAGGATATTTTTTATTCACTGGAACTGGAACGCATCGGTAGGTTTGTTTGATTTAATGCGGACTGTAACCAACTCTGTTAGTCTATATATTAAGTGTAGTTTCGTTTGGAAAGTATAGTTTTAAGGGACTGTAAAAAAAAATAGCTGGCTAGATGGTCTAATACATTTTGTATTTTGTTGTTATGGCCAGAATACATTGACACAAAACGTTAGCTAATGTAAGGCAATTCATACATATCTCTGCTAATTCATGGGAGAGAATGCGCGTTTTTACAACATTCCCAGCTAACAATTTTCCGTTGTTACAATGTTGTAACGACGTTATCTGGCGACCGAAATTAGGTAGCAGCAACGTTGTCAGCTACGTTGTCACAACCGGAAAAGTGAAAGTTTTCTTGTTGTCGCTACGACGTAAATAATTGAAGTTGTCAGTTTGTCGATAGCATGTCGTAGCAACGTGGTATTTCTAAGGTTGTCGGTTGGTAATCGCGAATCCCAGACATCCTATCCAGTTGACCATTCATTGCCCTTTTCCTCTTACATTTTCTATATTCATACGTACAGCTAGAATATGTACAGCTAAATCCATTTCTGTCCAGGCAACTTCTTGACAGTTTTCTCCAACCTTGTGTTTACCTGCTCCAACTGTTCTATGAAATCTTAAATGTGCACAACACATTTCAGCAGGGTTCTACACCGACGTTTAGTTTTACAGTGAGGTATTATGTATAAATATTATACATTTATTTTATCAATCCCTTCCCAGATATAATAATGGCAATGCTGTTAGATCACCAGTTCAGACATTTTCTCCTAGCAAATTACATGACATATCCTGTAATATACAAGAGCCCCATATGTAGCAAAAAAGTATATACATTTACAAACAAGCCAGAACATTTATGTAATTTAAAAAATATTTTATTTATCACCCACCTCACACTCCCAAGTTGGTCAACAGCACAGAAATTAAAATCATAACTGTGTGGGACTTCATAACCATCAGGAAGGATAAAGTAGCAAATCTCATCTAGTTAACTCCGATGAAACTGTAGATCTTAAATGGCAATAGCCATGATAAACAGTATTTTTTTTCCGCTAGTAGAGTTCTATCCGTCTCCAATCATTGACATTTTTGTTCCAGCTATCAACTGATCAAATTTAGAAATATTATCAAACTGGACATTTTACAAATAATTAAAATATAAGAACACAAGCCAATATGAATGCTTTACTCTTCATTGGGTTCTTTTCAAATGGTGAAGAATTGTGAAATCATGAAGATAAGAAAAAATTAACAATAAATTGAAACAAAGAATTAATATTATCCAACTGACAAAATACAATCACACAAGCAAAGATGGACACTTTACTCTTCCTTGTTGTCAGAAATGAGTCTGAGTGGTCTTGAATTCTATCTTCACCTTCCTCTGCCGTTGGACCCGTCGCTGCACCTGGACATGGACAATGAAAACCAGTTTAAAAACAGTATAAAACAGAGTGTCAACCATTTGATTCAATTTGTTCATAATTTATTTACATCACTTTTACAATTTTGTCAAATATCTTGGTGAATCATTACTTGTAGAACTCATAGTAAAAGTCTTTACATTTGAGTACTTGTGAGGTGACTCGATGTTCATCTATGTTAGAAAAAAGTTACCAACCAAGCTAGTTAGTAGTTGACTTACTACTGTACTGTAGCTTGCAAACGTTAGTTGGCTTGCTAGACAGTACTGTAATTCGATGGAAACTACCAAAGTGATTTTAGCTATATGACAGATAGTTATCTATCTGCTTTGTAAAGAACTTAAATACGCTTACCTGAGATTCCTTGTCCAGAAATGATGACGGTGCTACAGAAATGATGTCGGCTTAACGAAGTAAACTGATGTTTTACGTAGTCGTACAGTACCGTTTGCTAGCTGCAGTAGCTAGTTAGCCAGGTATACCTTAAAAGAAAACTTGCGCTACCTGCAGTAGTTAGTTAGGTATATTACAGTACTATAATGTAGGCTACACGACTAAATTAGAAAATAACTAAATTGGAAAATTGCTAGATTAGAAAACGAAAGTATGATTAACATCAATGATTATAACATTTCTAAATAGCAATAACTACTAATGTAGGTTAACCACAGAAGCAGAAGAGAACTGGTGAAAACTCACAGACATGACTAAATCAGAACATAAATCAGAATTATCTTAAACTGGAGTAAAATAAACGTGCTATAGCCACCGGTTATGTCTGCTGAGATACTGTAATCTTCTGATGACTATTTAGGAGTACAAACTATAACGAACAAGAAATGGCGGGACGCTCGAGCTGTGGCACATCCGCGCGTGCACAGTTTACAATTTGTGTACGCATTCCGTCTGTGTTGTGGGAGATTGTATAGAACTATTTGAATTGGTCTGAATTGCAGTGATTGGGGAATTCTTGTGACTCTAAAGATCTTCAGGTGAAGTTTGAAATATTTGGAATACGTGGTTTCCGATGTGGTGGCAGTAATGACATTGTAAGCAAAGTACGTTGTAGCAACGAAAATAGGAGTTAATATTTCCCGGTTGTAGTTACGTAAGATCGTTACCAAACTGGTACGAAAGTTGTTACATTGTCAGTACGTCCTGTAATTACGTTTCTGCTACATCCTTAGCAGGTAAGGAAGCAATAATGTGGTCATTAATTTCCTTCAGATAACGTTGGAGTTACGTAAGATCGTTACCAAACCGGTACGTAAGTAGTTACCTTGTCAGTACGTGGTGTAATTACGCTCCTGCGACATGCTGAGGAGGTAAGGAAGATTACCAATTATGTGGTCATGCAATTACCTTCGGATGACGTTGCCACAACGTTTTGAGAAGGTAATGTCATGACATTACCAATCCATTACCAATCCATAACGTCAAGGTTGGTCGTGGTTACGTAACATGTTAGCTGGATTTATAGTTCATTTGCAGTTTTAATAAATGGAAAAGCTTGTAACAATAATTTGAAATAAATCACTTGTTATAAAGTACTAACGACTTGACAGGCCTATGCATTAGGTTATTTGCTACTGTTACGGCATTTCTAAACCTGAATGTCTCCTGAGTAAAAATATATCTAGCCTAATTGTTTAAACGAAAACATTACTGAGGTTTTTTAACTACATTTTTAAATAAAATGTTGAATTTATTGCATAACATATTACAATTTACATTTTTTTGGCACGAGTGGGTGGGGTCAACTATTCGACGACAAAAGCTGAGGAATTATCGATAGTGAAAATATTTGTCATGCACATCCCTAGTCAGCGAAGGCTTGGACTACTAGAGCGCTTTATGTGATTAACCCGGAGGCATTGGAAACTTGCTGCCGAGGCATTGCGGCCAACCCCCATCAGAGCTCAACCACGGACACTGGCTCCTCGAACGGGCCACTTAATTTTCAAACCTTTTTTTTACGTGGGTGCATTTTCAGTGTGTCTTGTGGGTACTGTTTGGGCAACACTAGCTGCTATCCCGCCTTCATTGTCAAAGATGTCTGTGACAGCAAATGTTAAGCCTTACCTAACAGGGTTCACACTCACTCCACTAGGGGTCGGGCTGAATATTTGGCTACAGCAGCGCAGCGTGTTGTCGGCTGAGACAGGAGTTGGTGTTACCACGTGGGTCGTCTTGTTCAGTGTTCCGCCTGGCCGGCCTGGCAGATTCTATGTCCCCGAAAGGTATTGAACGGAAAATTGTGGTTTTGTCTATAAACCTGGTTTCCTAAATGAGGAAATTAGGCACAACGACTTGTAGCCCCCACGCAGTCATTGGTGCAACAAAGAGCTGACTTGAATCAGAGTGCAACGCCGGACAGTGTTTATATCACCCAGACGACAGGTTTTCCCAGTCACGCCTCGGCCCTCTTTGGCTTCGAAAGGCATGATTGTAGAGAGTTCGAGTGTGCACGTGGTGAGAGCACATACCCCAATTATGCGTCGTACCTCAGTCCTTTAGGTAACCTAGGGTTATAGAAACAAACTAAAGATTTTTCAAGGTGACTCTAACCTTAACCAAAACTACCCTAACTTTAACCAAACCTACTCTATCCTTAACTAAACCTACTCTTACCTTAACCAAACCTACTCTAACCTTAACCAAACCTACACTTACCTTAACCAAACTTACTCTTACATTGACCAAGCCTACTCTTACCATAACCAAACTTACTGTATTACTTACTGTATTCCAAACTGAATTTCAGGGGAGCAAAGGGGCCAAAACAAAGGACTTACACATTGTAATGTTGAGGACTCTAACGGCCCAAATTAATAGTGCTCTGCTTAGTCATTAACTGATTCCACAGTGTGTGCATTAGCCCTTCAAAACAACTAAGGGGTCTTCTATTACATCCCTCTCTAAAGAAAGGTTTGCATCCCTCCTCTAAAGAAAGGGTTGGTAGAGGCATTTCCTATCAACAAAGATGAGTGAGTGAAGGCTGTCCTGAGATGAATTCTCTATCAAATTTGAACATATAGGTATTGAATCCCAGTTGATCATGGAAGCCTTAAAGCAATGATGGCGAATGGAAAACTTGGGAGTATGCAACCTACATCAGCCTATGCCGACGTCTTATTCAAAGACCCAATTCCAACTAGCTAACGGCTCCTGGCATATTGCCGTCTGTGATGTATATACAGTATAAAGTAGATACAGACAACTGTGTTACATTTCAGTGTGGGCTTGATTCAAGTTTTTGAAATCCTAGCTATTGTCCCTGTTGACTGAAGAGGTTGTTGGTATTAGCCGTTATTTGTAAATACCACTGACACATTTTTGACCGTCAACGTCTTTAAAGGGGCAGTTCAGCTGAGACCCCAACAGTCTCATGCCGGGCCGCCCAGAAACGGGGCAGCTATTAGGGATGTTAATGATTATTCAAAGATCGATTAATTGTCGATAAGCATTTGATCGACAGCCATTTATTTGATCGATTTAGGCAATTTCAGTTTAGTATTAACTGAGAATGCAATGTAACTAGTTGGGCGGGGAACCTTCTAAATCACCTACAGGGGTATAATCCAATGAAGGATTAAGCAAGCAAAAAATAAGCGTGGCTTGTGATCATTTTGATTTAAAAAATGATCTTGTTCACTGCAAATACTGTGTTTTAAAATAACACGACTAAGCCAATGATGTATTACTTGACAAACAAACTTCGTCCTCCTCTCAAACGACCATTACATCGATGATCGCTAGAGATAACTGTAATCAACAACAGGCAGAGCATAAACACAAGAGATTTGCCAGGTAATAGAGAAAGATATGCTGCCATTAAATATTATTGACGGTGAAGGTTTTTTGCGGTTAAAGAACCGGGGTATAGCGTTCCAATGCAAGGCACAGTCACCGGGAGCCAGGCCCGGTGCCACGAGGGGGCAAGAGGGGGCTTGGCCCCCTCAGTTGAATTTTCTGCCCCTCCCAGTTTAAGTTTTAAATACTCTATAGAAAAATATCCAAAAAAAGATTAGCCCCTTCGCCATTATTTTCTCACCCTCAGTCACTTCGTCCTGCGCCCGGGCCTGCCGGGAGCATAGGAAGACACTGTTGAGATAAAGAAACTTTCTGCGGGATATTCTACCACCGCTGGATGGAAATCCAACCGACTGGTGGAAGGTAGGCTAAATGAAGTAAGATTCCCCCGGCAATACACGCACATCCCCGCGACCTCAGTGCCATCCAAGCAGGTGTTTTCACTAGCTGGACTAACCGTACAAAGTCAATAGGCTTGCTTGGAAATCAGATCAGCTTGCCGTAGTGATCGGAGTCCAAAGACACTTCAGTTTAAATTGTTGTTTTTTTAATAACGGAAAAGGTTTTTTGTTTTTGCGGATCGTTTGTTTATATTTGATATGGTTGTATGAACTATTCATGGTATATCCACAGAGTGCTTTGTCAGCCTCATTTAAATGTGGTAGGCATACTTATCCAAAAACAGTGAGTCGGAATGATTTTTTGTTCTTTTTAAATACAGGTATAGGTTTAAAATGCCTTGTTTTTTATTGATATTTTAACTATTTCTGTTTTAAAATGTACTTTCTATTTTTAATCCAGCAAGGATATATAATAGCGTTGCACTCGTTTTCTGATTATTTGGTTATCTGCATGGCGTCAAATATGTCCACGTCTTGTAAAAATTATGATTCTATTTAGGGAACAAAATACACATTGGAGATTTTTCGTAATATTTTTTTTTTAATAAGATTAATCGGATTGATTGATCTTTTACGATGTCAACCGTCGATTAAGGAAAAGCCTTAAAATTTGGAAGCCTAGCAGCTATTTTCACATAGTCGTTTTTGGGATATGTCAGGGTGAAAAGTAGGTACTGCTAGAACACTCGCCCTGTCAAGATGACCTCCCTCTATCTGTCCCTTAAAACAGATAACCAAGGCCCGGGGTGGTCCGGTTCACATGTACTGCTGCGTTATGGGCCCACTGCCCGTTTAGCAAAAAAACACTCTCCTCTTTCTTTTCACACTTTCTCCATCAATAAGGCAATAATGTATACAAATAATATGCCTTCAAATTAGACAACGGCGCTATTGTCTCAATATCAGACGTCTAATCTTAATCACGTGTCAATAATCTTCCTGTGTGACGGCACAACTTTAATCCATATCAGGAACCACCCTCCTGCGGGGACATGAGGCAGAAGACGAGAGAACGGCGGCCACAATAAACGTGATAACTTTATATCTGCTGTGTTCTTGTCCGCGTAGTCTTGGCCACGCTTCACTGGACCTATCAAGTTTTCCCTTAAACCCTCCTATGTTTTTCGTTGTGTTTGTCGGTGAGAATCGGGCCTCTTCACATGGTTCCATTTGTTCAACAGAGCGCCGCATGGGGCTACACACATGGCCACGTCGTACAACTGTCTGCTCTGGTCTTTTCTCTTCTGGTCTCTTCCTGGGGCTGGAAGCTTGACACACCACTTTTCCCCTGTGCTGTTTTAATGGAGCGCACCTCTCTCACTCACTTATTCACTTAGTCTCTCTCTTTTTGTTTGTCGCTGTCTCTTTCTCTCTCTGTCATCTCTCTGTTTCTTTCTTTATCACTTGGAATGTGATTCCATAGTGTAATCCCTCCTTCCATATCTCTCCTTCTGTCACACTGATTGACCATTGGTCTGACCCAGATAGGAGCTTAGGTTCACACTGACCAATCGTCCCCCTCTGGCTTGTTCCACAGAACACGTATTGAACCGTTAAGGTAACGTATTGAACACGTATTGAACCGTTAAGGTAACGTATTGAACACGTATTGAACCGTTAAGGTAACGTATTGGACACGTATTGAACCGTTAAGTTTACGTATTGAACACGTATTGAACCATTAAGGTAACGTATTGAACACGTATAGAACCGTTAAGGTAACGTAACTTGTCCAAAGTCAATGTTAGGGGATTTTTCACTCCCACACACTCAACAGGAGCGATAGTGGCACAGTGGCTGTTTCGTTGTGTTTTGGCTGTCAGTAGTGTGTGTGAGTGTGTTATGTATATATTTTCATTTTCCTATCAAATGACTCATCATCTGAAACCAACTCTCATAAACCATTTAGGGAAACGGCAATAGTGTGCAGGGGGTAATGTTGTGTGGGTGTGTGGTAATAGTGTGTGGGGGTTATTTTGTGTGGTTTTGTAGCAGTGTTGGGAGTAACGGGTTACAGTAGTCAGACTACTTTTTAACGGTAACGAGTAACGTAATGAGTCAGTTATTTAATTAAAGAAATCCCTTACTAGTTCATTTTTCAAATAAATAACGCGCTACTAAATTTCCCTCAGTACAACGAACGTAGCTTTACGTAGTGTTTATTTTCTCCTGTAGCAAGTGGCAACAAAAGGTTGCAAAGATGGCAGTAATTATGTAATTATTGACCTCTGAATATAGTCAAGAAACATTATTGGATTATGCATATTATTGCAAAGAGATTTCAAATTGCAATATGCCTAACGTTTTCTTTGCTCAGAAGATATGTTTATCAGTACTCGTTGTGTTCCTCAAACCATTCCTGAACCATTTTTGATTTGTGGCAGGGCACATTATCCTGCTGAAAGAGGCCAATGCCATCAGGGAATACCGTTGCCATGAAAGGGTGCACATGTTCTGCAACAATGCTTAGGTAGGTGGTACGTGTCAAAGTAACATCCACATGAATGGCAGGACCCAAGGTTTCCCTGTAGAACATTGCCCAAAGCATCACACTGACACCCTTGGCTTGTCTTCTTCCCATAGTGCATTCTGGTGTCATGTTTTCTCCAGGTAAGTGACGCACACGCACCCGGCCATCCACGTGATGTAAAAGGAAATGTGATTCATCAGACCAGGCCACCGTCTTCATTTGCTCCGTGGTCCAATTCTGATGCTCACATGCCCATTGTAGGCGCTTTCGGTAGTGGACAGGGGTCAGCATGGGCACTCTGACTGGTCTGCGGCTACGCAGCCCCATATGCAACAAATTGCAATGCACTGTGTGTTCTGACACCTTTTTATCGGTGCAGGCATGAACTTTTTCAGCAATTTCAGCTACAGTATCTCGTCTGTTGGATCAGACCACACGGGCCAGCCTTCGCTCCCCACGTGCATCAATGAGCCTTGGCCACCCATGACCCTGTCGCAGGTTCACCGCTTTTCTTTCGTTGGACCACTTTTGATTGGTACTGCAGACCGGGAACACCCCATAAGGGCTGCAGTTTTGGAGATGCTCTGACCCAGTTGTCTAGCCATTACAATTCGGCCCTTGTCAAAGTCGCTCAGATCCTTACGGTTTCCCATTTTTCATGCTTCTAACACAACTTTGAGGACAGAATGTTCACTTCCTGCCTAATATAGCCCACACACTGACAGGTGCCATAATAATGAGATTATCAGTGTTATTCCCTTCACCTGTTAGTGGTCATAATGTTATTGCTGATCAGTGTACATGTACTTAATACTTATACATGTTCTGCCCTCATCTATTTGCACTTCTGGTTAGATGCTAACTGCATTTCGTTGTATTGTACTTGTACTTGTTCAATGACAGTAAAGTCTAATCTAATCTAATGACGTATAATGTTATATGCTGGTGACTGACAATGACTATACAATACCTGATAATGTAATTATACGATAACACCTTATATGTCTGCCTTCTGGGCATAAATGACCAACACATGAGTATTGAATAAAATAATTTATCTTCAAGTATCTAAGTAACTTAATGCCTTATATTCAAAAGCAAGTAACTAAGTAACTACATAACTACTAACTGTAATTAACATTCTACAACACTGATGTGTAGTAATAGTGTGTTTGGGGTTATGTAGTGTGGGTGTGTAGTAATAGTGTGT
>JACXGI010015496.1:0-17346 GCA_016801175.1 Esox masquinongy
CTATATATTCTACAAACAATATCATGACCTGTAACCCGTAAACCCAGTTATCCCGAACCCCCTCCCTCCCGCTCCACTGCCTCCTCCCCAGCCCGCGGTCCTCTCAGAAATCGTCATTACCGCTGCGCGGTCCCCAGGCGAGTCATCGCCGTCGCCTCTCTCGGTACCGCGGCACCGGTCGTCGCCGTCATCTGTCCGGCGCGTCGCCGCCGGGAGCGCTCAGTCTGGAGAGCTTCCCAGAGCGAGAGGAGAAACGCCACCTGTTCTGGCGCATGGGGAGTCGTATCGGGGGCCGCGTTGGCGAGACGCCAGCAGGACGTCGCTCTCGGGGAGCGAGCACCGCGCCGCCAAGTAGGCCGCCGCGGATACGCCAGCGTGTCACTCCGCGGGCACGTCACGCCGCACGCAGCGGCAGGCGCTATTTTGTTGAACATGCTGTGTAGGATGAGAGTCAGTGACACCATATGCTCCCTCATCTCATCGATGTGGCTTTTTATCACCTCGGCTCCAGTTAAACGATATCCAGCAACATGCATCACCACCGTGCCTGCCATTTAGCTAAACACTCGCATACATTCACGGGGAAAAGAAGATATATACGAAGAGTGATGAATATATTTTCCTAGAGAGGCGGGATGTTTTTTTTGTTTTTTTTTACGCACCCACGTACAAACGCGTCTAGTTTTTTGGGGTCCGGGGACCGTGACACTTCATCCGTCCTCGCCATTAGAATCCCTGAATCCGAACTTACGGTATTCAATCATTTTGATTAAAAGCCCGGATCTCCAACAGGACTGTCGGGATTGGAGAGACCCCAGCAGCCCAACACGTTTGAGAATTCATATATTTTCATAAACTTTTAACAATGTCAATGAGACACGTCTTCAATCTTTGGTCCGCGCGACGGCGGGGCATTCAATCTTTCTTTAGCTTTTCGACGGAAAATTTGAATACGAGCACGGTGTTATTAATGTGACGGTTGCTACGGAGGGCTTCACGGGGGATTCGCAGAGGGGGTTTATTAGTTTTGAAGGAAAAGGAGCGAATGGGAGGAATCAAGCAGGCAAGGCAGAAAGCAACGCTCGGCTAGGTCAAACACTTGGGCCTGTTTGGACCAATATGTTAAGATTCTAATTTGGCACGCCCAATTAACACCACTAACAAACCAAGAGGATTTACTCGCACAGCACATTCTCCATCAGCTGGAGTTTTCAATGTTGGGCAAGTTAGGAAGCGGGTTTATATTTTGGTTTCGATTACAGTGTGTGGGGCGGTCTCACTTACAGACACAATGTTCTTTGTGTTTGATTACTGTCAATATGTTCCTCAGCGTTTTCTTTCATATTGGTTCATCTGTTTAAGGCAAACTGTGGCTTGCTTTCCTAAACCATTGTTGAGTCTTACATTGTGAGTTTTATTTAGGTGTGTTTTCAACTAGCTAACAAAATTAGTATTTACATGGGAAGATAAGTCCTGCTCTCTGAAGAGCCTAATAGAAGCCAGGAATTTTGGATCTGAAACAGACATAGTGAATTATGGATCATACAATATTTGGAGTGGTATAGATCATGGATCATACAGTATTTGGAGTGGTATAGATCATGGATCATACAGTATTTGGAGTGGTATAGATCATGGATCATACAGTATTTGGAGTGGTATGGATCATACAGTATTTGGAGTGGTATGGATCATACAGTATTTGGAGTGGTATAGATCATGGATCATACAGTATTTGGAGTGGTATGGATCATACAGTATTTGGAGTGGTATGGATCATACAGTATTTGGAGTGGTATAGATCATGGATCATACAGTATTTGGAGTGGTATAGATCATGGATCATACAGTATTTGGAGTGGTATAGATCATGGATCATACAGTATTTGGAGTGGTATAGATCATGGATCATACAGTATTTGGAGTGGTAGAGTTAGAACAGTTGAGTTGTTAGCCTGATTGTGAAGACTACTCCTTGTCTAACACCAAACAATTTGCCAGTGCCAACTATAGATGAATTTCTACGTCCAAAGTGAACACAAGACGTTACACGATCCGTAGCGATTGGTTAAGGTAGTACTGGAGTATGTGCATCCTCAAAAGGTGTTCTCTTCCCTATATAGTGCACTCCTTTTGACCAGAGCACTATGGTCAAGAATGGCCCTGGTCAAAAAGATGTGCACTTCAAACGGGATTTAGGAAGGGGAGAAGGTCTCTCTTTGACACATCATTGGTGTCGTCGGAGGGACCACGGAGGTGCCTGGGAAATGGACCTGCCTCCTCCTCAAATGGCATCACGATACGTGTCCAGTTTCTCATTAAGCCGGTGGCCATTTTATCTCTTTTCACTCTGCTGTTTTGGATACCCATGTGCCAGTATTCATACCAGGTCAAGGATTATGCAAACATTATGGTGTGTGTGTGTGTGTGTGTGTGTGTGTGTGTGTGTGTGTGTGTGTGTGTGTGTGTGTGTGTGTGTGTGTGTGTGCTGTCTTCCAATCAGCAACGTCACTTCTCCTAGTATCAGGTCTGACCGCAGGACGTAGTGATCCACTACCCCCCCACCCCAAAGTGGGGCAGTAACTTGCCGGGTGACAAATAGACACCCCCGGTCCCTTTCAGGGATGTGAGGGGTTGTGGAGGTGGATAAATGAGTCGGTGTGTGTTGAGGTGTCTCGGTAGATAGAGAGAGAGAGTGTTAGAGGAGAGGGGGCGAGGGAGGGGACAGGGGCCCGTTTGTAACAGGGACGGTCTGTCATAGCGCCGGCCCAAAACAGGCTATGACACAGACGGATGTTGATAATAGGACCACCCCCACCCCTCGGCTTGTAGCAGAACGCCCCGCGCACAAGGCCGAGCCTAGGCCACGCACGCGCGCAAATATATGCCGATGTTGTCACGCGCCATCGGGCGCCTCTAGGAAACCTAGCTTTCAGATGGAGGGGAGGGAGAGAAACGGTCGTTCGCTATCTTTCAGAGAGATACTGAAAATATGAAATGAAAATAAAAATGTGTTAGGGTACACGGTGAAAATCGTTCTGCTGGAAGGAAAACAGGAATTATTGGAGATGTCTTCAAGCACGTACGGATAATCGCTCTCTTTTTTATTTACCAGATAAACATCAGTAATTGTTGGTTAACGTATTAGTTGTATGGAAGCGTATGGCCCGTTTTCCTTTAGAACAGTGTTTATTTGGTGTTCTCTCGGCATTCTAATGCTTCAGTTTATTCTGTGTTTCATTCTTTCTGTCATGGCCATGGCCCACCTCTGAGGGTTGTGTGAATGAACGACGCCAAAAACACACGTCCACTACTTGTTCTGGTGTTACACACCAACTGTCGTTCGAACCAGAAATTATTTATCGAATCGCGGTGTGTATTCCCGCACTGTCAGCGGTCCACTCTCGCTCTCTCTCATATGCTCTCCCCCTCTCGACCCCTCTCTCTCTTTCTCTAGCTCTTCACCTTTCAGTCCTTCCCTTTCTTTCTCAATCCCTCTCTCCCTCCACCCTGGTTATCTCTCTGTCTCTCTCTCCATCTCTCTCTGTCTCTCTCTTCGTCTCTCTCCCTCCCTTTCTCTCTGTCTCGGCCAGAGGTAAACATATTTTGCAGAAAAGCTGACGGAGGGCTTGTTTTAACAACCCCAAGGTCAGCAAGTCAAAGCCTGCGCTCGTCACGCCGTCCCGGCCACGGTGGGGCTGTCTGTGCCTCCGCCGACACTGTGGCATCTTCACAGCGGATTTATCCTTCAGACCTTCAATAATTCAATAAGGCCTCCTCTCTCCTCCCCTGCTCTTCGCTCCTCTTCCTCCCGACTCCCCTCCTGGTCTCCGGCTCGCAGTGTCGTAAACTACAGACAGGGCGTGATGCCGCCGGGCCTCAAACCGAGCCTCCTGTTTCCTAGTAAAGTCTGTCACCTGACATTTACGTGTGTTAAAGGCCAGCTTCTGGATTCTTCTTCCAGGTAGTAATCGTCTTTTTATTCCCTGTGCTACTGAAACCTGTTGCCAAACCTTCTAGCCGTGGATATGAGCGGGTTTGTGTGCATTTGTTTGTGCGTGTGTGCCCGTATGTCTTGAACCCCCTGGTGTTTTCCTCAACTGGTTTTGACTGAAGTGATGGCCAATGACCCCCCGCATGGCTCCAGCCCCCCTGCCTCCGTGTCATTGATTGGATCTGGGATTTCATAGCCGTGTCATATCACTGTGTCACCCTCCGCTGTGTGGTTCGTAGTGTGAAAGAAAGCACCCTTTTCTTACTGTTTAAACGTGTGAAGGCCGGTTTTTAATTCCACTAATAACAAGGTGTCTGTGGACATTTGGAATATTGCAGTTCTAGTTCTAATGCATTCATTCCAATTCTAATGCCACAATTCTGTCTGCAGACGATTGAAGACAAGGCAACATTTGCCGCATTCTTGTTTTTCTCCATGTCCACAGACAAAGTATAAACCAGCGTTCAGAAATCAGGTGAGATAGTGTGGCTTAATGCGGTATGCAGCAAAGAGTTAAAAGCTAGGAGCCATTTGACTGGGTTAGCCACTACAGCTTTCATCAAGCCCCACCTGGAAGAGACTGGACTGAAACAGGGAGGGACTACTTGATTGTGGCCATTTAAAAAAAATAGCAGTTTGTCGCTGCTTTGTAACGGTGTACCCTAACGAACACTACCCAGGCGTCACATTAGACATGCAGCGAATGAAGGGTTTTGCATTTTCTCTACCGAGGGTTAGCATCGTTGGTGTTATTCCATTGGGTTTGATTGAGTGGGATTTTGAACGTCCCTCATTTCTCCCTGTTGACGGCTTGTTTCCTTCCAACGAGCCGGTGGACGGTGATCCTGCGCTTTCCACTCCGTCTCTGCCGTGCCGCGGCCCAGGTTAAGTGTAGTTGCAGGCTATTATACATCATTAGGGTAAGTAAGAGTCAGCCACTGGAGGAGGAGAGAAATGGAGGTCTGAGACAGGTCATTTCTCATCGGCTGCCGGGCCAGGGAGGAACGGGCCATGGCGTCTTTCACGCTCGCACACACAAACACACACACACCAGTTAGTCCCTATTAGGACTAAAATCCCCTTATTGCTCTGCATCTGTCAGTCATTCAGGCAGCCAGTCAGTCATCCAGCTATTGAGTCACTCAGTTAGTCCGTCAGTCGGCCAGCCAGTTAGGCAGCCAGCCAGCCAGTCAACCAGTCACCTGGTCACATTACTGCTGCTAGAGAACATGGCCCCTTCCACCAACCCTACACCCTGTAATGACAGACACAGTTGTTCCCAGGACTATTTGACTGTCTTTTTGAGTAGAGGTGGGTGGAAGATGGTGGCTGGGCCTTGCATCGTAGGAAGCAGGACCGAAGAAGAAGTGATAGATGAGGCAGAGCAGGATAAAGACTAATTGTTGTCATTACTGAGCAAATAAAAATCAATAGCGCTCAAAGAGAGCAGAGGTGAGAGTTCTGAAGGGCACTGTAGTTATTGCAAAGAAGCAAATTTCATCCATCCGCCTGGAATTAAATCCAGAGTCCGACGGATCGCGCTGAATGCTAATTCCGATAAAGAACAGTTCGATTAACTGATGTACCTCCCAGTCTTAGCTATAAGCTTATGTTTTCTCTCCTCTGAAGGCACCGGGGGTATTTCAAAATACGGTTTTAAATGCATTTTAAAGAAAAACACACATGGAGAAATAGACTAGATATTTTCTTCTTTCTTTTTGTAATTACTGACAGAAATGTCATTACGAGGAGAACATTTTATTCAGGCAATTACAAGGTGAATGAATTCTCAGCGTCCTCCCTTAAAAGTGTTTCTCTGTGGACCTCGACTGTCTTTAACTTATTTCATTCCTTCTGGAGCAGATAGCCACACCCACATGCACTTATTTGCATTCCTGACCTCACACATACAGAAACCCAGACTTTCGCACACACGCACACACACACACACACACACACACACACACACACACACACACTCACACGCAAATACTTATTTGCACAATACTTAGTGTAAAGCACTTTACATGGTTTTGCATTCCTAATTCCCCCAGTAGCAACTTGTCCATATCCTGGATCGCCGTCAAAAAGGACGGAGGGTGAAACATTGAAATGCATGTGGCTGCGAAACTGGAAAACCCACAGAGAGAATGTGGAGAAGACAGACGTCAGAGAGAACAGAAGGAAAGGGGAGCTATTTCGAGAGGGAGGGGGAGAAAGCGAGCGAGCGAGCGAGCGAGGGAGGGAAGGAGGGAGGGCTGGTTTACATAACGCCCCGGGATCTTCTTTTGGCGTGTCATCCGCCGAGAGGCATCAATCACTCCATCTGTGTAAAATCACCAGCGGACTCTGATATTGCTAAATATTTATACTGCCAGATACACGGATGACAAGGACCATTCATTAGGCCTTCTCCAGCCTGTCAGCCTACACACGGAGATTAGAATGAAACCTCCCACCGTGGCCCACTCACGCCATCTCCCAGGCCCTATATTTAGCAACTTCACAGCGATAAATATCTCGGCCGTGCCTCTGTTAGGTAAATACTGGGTGAGTGGGGCCGGGGATGACGCTACGGGAATGTCAACAGATCGCTGTGTCGCTGAGCTGTAACAACGGGGGCGCAATGCATTCGGTTCGGTCGGAATCGCCGTCCGGACTTTACGAGGCCTCTACTGGCCTGTTCTGCTGCTGTGTTTGCGTCTGTCTCTCTTCCCGCCTCTTCGTCGGTCTCTTTCTATCCGTCTCTCTTTGCGTTTGTCTCTCTGGCACTTTTCCTGTTCATTTCAATATTTCTGTCTCTCTAGTTCTGTCTCGCTGTCTCTCTATCGCTTTCTGATTGGCTTTCTGTTTCTATTTCTGTCTTTCTGTTTTTCTCTCCTTCCAGCTGTTCTCTTAAACCCTCTCTGTTGTTCTTAACCTCTTTTTTGATCTATCTTCTTCGTTATAGAAGCAAATCAAAAGGGTCACATTTTTCGTTACTCACAAAGGGTTCAATATATAATTTCATCTATCTATTGGACTCTTCAGATCACAGTAGCCTCTGTCTCTCTGTCTCACTCTATAAAGCAACATACAAGTAGCTGTGAAACAGCAAACTTCTCAGCATAATTACAGCGGAAATCTCAATTTTGATTAGTGGCAAAATCAGCTTTATTCTTCCCAACTTCAATTAAGTCATGAGAGAGAGTGAGGGAAAGGGTTAGAATGGGGGACATGGTGATGGAGAGCAAAGTGTAATTATCTTAAAAACGTAGACTTAACCAGTAAATCCACGGAGCCATCTGAAATGGCTAATTAAGGAAGCAATCAAAGGTCCACCTTCAGAGAGAGAAGGAGAGGACAAAAAGAGACAGGAGAAATGTCTGATCTCTGTGATTATTCTATGTGTTAATTCTCTGATAGGAGGCCAATCCAGGCCTAACTTACTGTTCCTAAATCCAGTTTTGTCAGACTCCAACCCAGGTATTGCCTGCCCTGTGCTATCCTGTTAGTGTGTGAGCTTGTTTGTTCTCTCCAGTCCACTGTATGAAAGGCAGTGATGAGTTACGGGTTGTGTCTGTGCAGGAACAGCCACTCAGCTTAGAAGCAGCCCGGTAATTCACGCAAACGTGGAGAGTTTCCAGGTTCATAGTGAGCGTCCGTGTGTGCGTGCGTGTGTACGGTATGTGTCTGGGATTCCTCGACACCAGCAGTCTGCTCCCCCTCCCGGGTGGTCGGACTCGGAGGGTGAATGTGACTAGGGGCCGGACCCCCACCCCGCTAGAAAAACGTATCCTACGTTCGGGGTTATCACCTCAATCCTCCACCGCTCCCTCCCTCCCCTGCGGACCGAGTCTCGGGTGTCCAGGGGGCATATTCCCAGCCGGGTCAGCCAGGGGATAGTCAGCAGAAAAACAACTAAGGTGGAGGGCTCGTGTAACCTAATTGTTGGTGTCCTTATAGGCTCGCTGTGGGACATTTACCAACGTGGGATTTGAACCAATGACTCAAACCATCCATTCTAGGAAACGTATCACTTCCAAGACCTTTGAGCTACATGGGGAATACACAGTGACCTGGAAAGATCAGGCGCGTCGGGACGTTTGTCCTTCGGGTTTGTGTAGCACCGTATCTCCTGCGGATCCATCCATCCTTCTCTCTCGCTCCCTGCTTCCTCATCCCTCTCTTCCCTTAGTGTCAATCTCCTCCTAGTATAATTGGTTGGTTTTTTTTTGTCCTCAGGCCGTCCCCGGTCCCCTCTCGCTCTCCGGTTGATTCATAAAGCCTGTAAAGATGACACTTGGTCCTTTTTCAGCTCAAACAAAGCAGGGGACAGAGACACGTCCCTGGACGACTGACCTGTTGGTCCCCCGCCTTCCCCTTCCCTCCTTGCGCTCATCGTCTACTCGTCCGGGATGGAGGTCTAAGCCCCGCTCATCCCGGGTGACCTGAATACACAACAGCTCTGTCACTTCCTCTACTTAGCGGAGATCACCTTCAAATGCACAGACACCCATCCTGCTACCGGGTCAGAACTCCGTGACCGGCCCGAATCCATGTCGGGCCCCTGTCGCCGAGCAGCTCTGAGCGGCCCGGTCCGCGTCCGTAATTGGACGCTCCCGATGCGTAAGAAGGACCAGAAAGGACTCGATCTGAAAGTAATTGATCGTAAAGCCTGTGCGCTCTTCGCGGTGTGTCATTGTTGACCTTGGAATTGATTGCGAAGGCGTCTCGTTTTTCTTGTGGCGTCGCGGTTGACCGTGTCCCAGCCTGGGGTTCTGGTGTCCATGTGGATTCCCTTTCGTCGTCAACGCAGCTCTCGGCTCAGCGTTGGGTGGACCGTGTTACGGTGGACGTGTGTAATTGATTAATGGGTACTGTGTCTCAGTGTTGAGGTTAATTCCTCTAACGGTTGGTAAGCGGCGTCTGACCGCTCCCCTGACGTCGGACCTCTTCTCCCAGCTGAAGAAATGGCACTTAGAGTCCCCCCTCTTCCACCACAGGCCGGCTGGCAGAGGCATTGATTCGACACTGATCGATAAGTGTAGTGCTGCATTTGGAGTGTACAGTGAAGTCTCCAAGCTGCCGGTGCACTCGTTATAGACAAGGTTAGAACCCCCCCAGGTGTGTGTCAGTGTGGGGGGTGGGACTCTGTGTGGGTTTCTCTGATTTACTCTGTCTGCATGTCTGTCTGTATCCGCCCGTCTGTGTCTCGGTGCTCCTGTCTGTCTGACTGCTCCTCTGTCTGTCTGACTGCTCCTCTGTCTGTCTGCCTGCTCCTCTGTCTGTCTGACTTCACCTCTGTCTGTCTGACTGCACCTCTGTCTGTCTGACTGCTCCTCTGTCTGTCTGACTGCTCCTCTGTCTGTCTGACTGCTCCTCTGTCTGTGTGTCTGCCCAGTCTATCCACCCCCCCATCTCTCCCCCTCTGTAGTATCTTATCCCAGCCAAGCCTCCATTTGTTCGGAATCACTGCCAATAATGCGGTGTGCCTCCGCGATCCTCGCTACTCCGTTAAAGGAATCAGTCACTCAGAACCCTCAAAACACATATTAAACAGGCATCAGCCTCTCTCCGGGGCCAAATCACGCTGTTCAAATGTTGTTCTTCCACCGGGAGCGTGGGGACAAGTGAAGAGATGGGATGTGCAACATTAACTTGATTCACTGCAGCGGCGACTGAGTGACACTCCATAAACCTCAGCAGGCAGGGAGGCAGCTGCGAGGCCCAGCAGACAGCACCCTACAGATAATATGGCACACGCTAGCAATACCTCCTATAGCACGCCACACACACACACACGCACGCGAATGCAGACAGCCCTCGCACACCCATGCACTCTCGTTTTATGGTAATGTGTAAAACGCCACAGCGGTGAGTTATTGCCCTCTCCAGTCTGCCTCTCGGCTGTTTGCGGTTCGGCATTAGCGTTAACCGTTAGCATTATAGGGGTGGCTTTCGGGGCTCTTATCGGTTTAGCGTTAGCCGTTAGCATTATATTGGTGGCCTGTGGGGCTCCTAGCGATTCAGCGTTAGCCGTTAGCATTATATTGGTGGCCTGGGGGGCTGGTAGCAATTCAGTGTTAGCGTTATATTTGTGACCTGTGGGGCTCCTAGCAGTGTTAGATGTTAACCATTAGCAGTACAGGGGTGGCCTGTGGGTCTCTGTAGGCTGACAGACAGAAAGGTAACGGTACAGAATCTTAAAAACACTGGCAGTGGTGGGAGACCGACAGTTTAGTTGTCTAGGGACGCGTTTCTGTAAAATATGGTAGGCCTACTGAAGTCTTCTCAAGAACTGGTCCACTGATTCTTTATTCAGGCAAGTTCACTAAGAACACATTTGCATTAACAGCATCAACATGGGAGCAATTATGGTTAACAACATTCCTCAGAGACAGAACAACAACAAAAATATTCACATTGCCAGCTCGGGGATTCGATCCAGCAAACTTTTGTGGTTTGGTCAGATGCTCTAACACGTCTCTCCTCTGGACGAGAGCAGGATCGTCCGGCCATAGACTTGCAATCGGTGCAGGTCATCTGCACTATTATATCACTCTGATATTACGTGTCATCACCAGTGAACACACAAAGAATCACCCCCCTTCCAAAAGTTTTCAGTGCCACCACTGTCAAGTGTTGTGGAAAGATGGAGACCGTTTTGAAAAAGCATAGCCATGGAAGATGGAGATGGACTGCTTAGTATGGATTAGGATGGATTTAGGATTTTATTAGGATCCCCTTTAGTATCTGCCAAAAGCAGCAGCTCCGTTTCATGGGATCCACAGAAAACAAAACAATTACGTAATAAATTGCCATACAAGTTCTGCAAAGACAGATCAACCTACATTTAAGAGTACAATAAAATACAGACTACATGGAGTAGGACTGTCCAATACATTCCAGTGGTGTTCGATCAAACCTTGAAGAAACCAATTTAATTACACATAGAAGCATGCCTGTATATCTCATATGTTCTGTAAACACAGCAAAACACATTTCACACGTCAGTGTATCACACAATCATCAAGAATACAATAAGAACAGCCTTGTAATGCATCACTCCACTGAGAAAATTTATTGTATAGCATTAGGCTTTGGAGCAATTCATGAAATGAACAGCCACCTTCATCCATGAGCCTATAATGTGTCTCAGAAGCTATCATGCTATTGGACCCATTCATGAAATTAACTGGTTCCCCTTGAACCTTGACCTTATTGATGTTTAACACCCTTAACAGGTCTCTAAATGTATCATGCTATTGGACCTGTTCACAAAATTAATGGGAGAGTAGTGATGATGAAGTAGCACTGACCACAGGTCAGTATTTTGACCCTGGAAAGCATAGCATATTTTTAGAACCGGGCTCAAATACTTCTTAATTTACCTTCAGATATATTTAAAAATGAGTATTAGGATGTTTTACATTTTACCATTCAGTCATTTAGCAGATGCTCTAGCTGCAGCTGCATTTGTGATCAATGTCACTGATGGTTCAAAAGGGGTTGTCGATGGCGCTGTAGCATTGTTCATTGGAACACCTGTCATCATGGATCATCTTGTGGCACAGCTACATTTTGTAGCTTTGCTGTCAAATGATCAACCCACTTTGAGCACAGTGGAGAATTGACAAGGAGAAATAGACAGAGAAAAGGCTTGATGAGTTTGTTTTGTGTGTGAAGCAAATGCCTGTCAGGTTCTTTCAGATACCTTGGCAGCTCTTGATTTAGTTTGCCTGTTACAAAAGAACCAAGCTTACCTACATATATAACTATACATAAATGTGTGTGTATATATATATATATATAATATATATATATATATTAGCCTAGAAAAATGTTTGTATGTGTATATATGCATGTGTATGTGTGGGAGTGTGGGGTGTCTCCTGTTCACCTCTTAGAATCCTTTTCTCTGGATAGATTATGCGGATACCCAGAGCTCCTCTCAGTTGTAAACAATAGCATTTCTAACACCATTCCCATCGCCTTGGCAATGCCATAGCAACCTGTGATCGGCCAGGGCATGGTGTGGACCAATTAGCACCATCTGACGTTTCACAACCGTTTTAACATCTTGATCTTGTCTTTTGTGTGCAAGGTTTCTTTGTCGTAGTTTATCTGTTTATTTTGTACATTTTATGGTTTGATATGACTCCTCCAGTGCCTCTGAAGAGGAACTGGAATTTGAAAATGAAGAAAGTAAGGTGTGCTCCTGGCCATTAAAAATGAATAAGCTAGCAGCAGACCTCCTGTCTGTAACATCCATGCCACAATGATATGAAACACCCATGTCATTCTGCTTTGGCAATAACACTGGTCCGTATCTCTGATTCCCAGGTATCGTGTCCAAGTCGTTCGAGTGTCGTCTGAAGGGCCAGGGGGCCACATTCGTGGAGGCGGATGCTGCGTTCGACGGGACCTCCCCGGTGCGGCGGGTGGACCGGCTGGGAAGCCAGGATGGGGTCCAGCAAGTGATCATCATCCAAGGCTATGGCAGCGGGGAGATGGCTATCGACCAGGCCCTAGAAGAGTCGGCTGCCGCCACCCTGCGAGATCTGGCCATGTCGGGCCAAGTGGCAGAAGTCCTCCACATCACCGAAGACGGCCAAGTTATCTCCTCGGGGAGGGAGGTGTCCGCAGGCGGAGCACATCATCTGTCCGGAGGCGCCACCCAGTACGTCCTGCTGGAGTCGGGCGAGTCTGCGGGTGGAGTCGGGGGCGGAGCCGTACACCACGGGGGCGGGGCGATACACCGCCACATGGTGTCGGAGTCGTCCAGTGCTCTGGACGCCCTGCTCAGCGCCGTCAGCGAGATGGGCCAACAGGAAGAGGACGGCCGTGAGGTCATTACCCAGGATTCGGTGTCCGAGGTCATGGAGAGAGTGGACGAGGAGGAGATGGAGGTTGAGGAGGTGAAGGTGGAGGAGGAGGTGTGCGAGGAGCAGCAGGTGGTGCAGGAGGTGCTGCAGTTCGCCGCCAGCCAGCTGATGATGAAGGAGGGGGTGACCCAGGTGATTGTCAACGACGAGGGGACCCACTACATCGTGACGGAACTGGACAACAACACACTCCAGGTGGAAGGGACCGTGTATGCCCAACACCAGGGAGGGGAGGACGAGCAGCATGGTGAGGGGGCTTCAGAGGGCCAGGCTGGGGAGAGAATGGTCTATTACTTGGATGGAGCTCCACACAACGTGGTCCTGGAGAAGATGGAGGTGGACTAGTCACCGGTATTAAAACTTGGTGAAGAATCTCAGTCCCGTTTCTACGATTCCTCGCATTCTTCTCCAAACCCAAGGGATTAGAAGTTATTGGCGAGGGACCTCTGAACCTTTTCTTCCAGTAGGTTTTTAAGAGGGATGAGAGGAGAAAGGACTTCGTGAAACCCACGAAATGTCGTTTAGACTCTATCTTCGGGAACTCCGAAAACCCTGCCGAAAAGTCTTCCTCATTGTGTCTTTGTGAAGATTAGAGCATGTTCTTTTTTTCATTTTACATAACTTAATCTCCATTTTGCAACAATTAACTCAGGTTAACCTTCACATCTAGGCCGTTACAGTGAGGGGCAAAGGATTTGGTGCTGAAATTATTTAACATCATTATACGCCAAATGCCAGAACTATCATGATTGGGACTGGGAGAATATTCAATATTTCCTCATGGCTATAGATTGAAATAGTCGACTAGTCATAATCCCCATAAAGCCCAGCAGCAAAATGTGATAGTGCTACTTTTTGCATTTCACCATTCATGTATTCCGTAAGGAATTTTAGAATTGTTTCAAATGATGCCTGTGTTTCATTTAGGCTTAACCCAGCTTGGCGTTTTGACAGCTGTGTAAATCTAGTCAGGACAAGATATAACACATTTGCTTATTATCTCTACAAAAAAATACATATATTTTCTTTTATTTTGCCAATTTTATTTACATGTTTAAGAAAATGGTAAGTTGGTGTATGCCTACACTAAACACAAACCTTATTGGATGTGGATTTAGAAATTCCCTATGGAAGAAACGAATGGTGTAAGAACCGAAAGAGATGCTTTTCCAGCTGTGCCGCAAGGTTTTATGGGTGTTTGTTCAATAAAATTAAAGATTATTTCCAGCTGGATATGTCTCCATTATTTAGAAATGTAAAACAGTTGTGATGTTTGGTTTTAGAGTATCGACTGCTACATCTTCCATTCCTATTTTAAATTAAATATTGAATTGTTATAGTTTATTTAAAAGGTATGTCAAATGTGGTTCATAGAAAAGCTGTAACATTTTGTTATCACATACAATCTAGCGCCAATATTATTTTGGTCAGGCATTCAGTATATCCAGGCTGATATCCAGGCTGCTGATTGGTCTAAACCCAGGAACATTCTTCCTGTTTATCAGGATGTGTTAGAATGGTAGTATGCCTGTATTGTGTGGCATCATTTATTAGTCCCATTACAGTGTGTGAATCAAATAAAATTGTCTCAGAGATATGTTTTGACAGAATAGCATAGAGAGTTTCTAATGATTACAATTAAATTTGCCACACATTTTTATTAGAAATGTACTGCTCTTAGTTAATGTACATTTATTTTCTGTAAACCATTATGACACATGCAATGAACATCCACCAATAAAAGCTAAATTTCATTGTGTTGGTTTACCTGTTACAAGCTGGTTTGTTTGCTTGTTACACGTTACTAAGACAGTGATGCAATCTCCCATTCACATTTTAACAGAATGAACGCAGTGTACAGGCATCAAGAAAGATACCGAAGCTTCGACCAAGTGTGTTTCCAATCACCATCATCATGATCATCACCATTGTCATTATCACCATCATTACCATGATTGTCCTAATCATCGTGTTCCTCTCCTTTGCTCTGCCTCCTACTCTGTCTCTGTCTCTATTGTGTTGAACTGAACACATTCTCCCTGCAGTATTCTGAACTGGAAGTGGAGAATCAATATTCATTTCAGGCCTTAACTCAGCTTTGTCTCTGATTGAGTGAGTGGGAGTCCAGAATGACGGCTCAAGCTGGTCTCAGGAATATGTAAGATAGCATACGTAAATCTGACAGACACATTTGTGAGATATGTTAAGTTAAGGTACAGACCAGCCTCTAGGGGCAGTGGTGAGTGCATTAAGAGTGAAATAGAGTGGCTGTTTGGAAGTGCAGTCTGGTAGGGGATGGTGAACGGCACCCCCCGACCTTCACTGCATTGATTTCCAAGTTGGAAATCTGTGGCCATTTTTTTATTCTAACCTTTACCCAAACCCCAGTACTGTGACACCAAACCTTCAATTTAATTTGTAACATATGTAACAAACAAATTCAGCTGTCACAGAATAGGTACACTATGTTACGTATTCCCCTGAGACCGGGTTGGGCGGCTACAAACGCAATGCCAAAATCACAACAAAGAAAAACACTTATTTTACATTTCACACAGGGGGCAGTGGAAGAACATCCCTTTACTGTAACGCAGCCGCAGAGTAACAGTGGCCTGGGAGAGAGTGTGTGTGTGAGTCAGGGAGAGCGGTGTGACTGCGAGGAGTGGATTAAAGCAGGATTGAGTGAGTGAGGTGAAAGAGGAGCAGAGACTGAACTGCAGCAGAGAAATCCCGCTCATAACTAGTTAGAAAACGAGCCTGTAATTTCGCGTGGCGTATGTCTCTCCTACGCAGCGCTGCAATAAAGCGGCCCCTGCTTCAGCTCAAACCTGCAATCCTAGCCGTCTCTCTCCCTTCACACACTCGGAGAGAGTTTACACAATATTGGGTGAGTCACCGCCGAGTGTGGGTTTCTGCATGTGTACATGCTAGTGCGTGTGTCATATACTCGCGTGCTCATATACGGTATGTGCACGCGAGCTTCTCACCTCACCTCGCCGCCCCGCGCGGTTGCCTAATCGGAGGCGGGTAGCTCGTTATTAGCTGCAGCGGGCCGTGCGTGTGACACGGGAGAGGGAGAAATTAGCAGCTGTCGCGGAGTGATGAGTTCATTTCCTGACAGACCCGGTTCGCCTGAGCCCTTAAGAGACGACAGCCCTGATGGAAACCTGCCGCTGCAGCTTAATTGGAGAGCCAGGAAAGGGCAAGTTTGTTGTGTGTGTGTGCGCGTGTGTGTGTGTGGGCAGCGGGGGAGGCCCGAAGGCATGCGGGGGGGGGGGGTATCTATCCCACCCATCACTCTCTGGAGGCTGACGCTAGAGCAACGAGAGGAGAGTGAAAGAGCATGGACAGGGGGGTTGGGGTCTCTCTGAGTATGATAAATACGGCAATTCTGTTTAGTTCCCCGTCTATAGAAAACATATCAGCCTGGGGATCATTTTCTTAATGTCTCTGCTATTAGTTTTTGCGCTCCCTTTGGCAGTATTAGCATTCTCGCGGATACTGACACGCTCTGGTTGTGTCTCGTGCCCTGGGGGAGGCGTGCAGGTACAATTCTATTAAAGGATCTGTTTGTGGTCTATTTTCTCTCCGTTGTGGCCTTGTACCTGAAATGGGATGGCAGTTGGAGGCAAATTTAATGGGATTCGCAATATTTATTATAAATCAATAACTGTTTGTATCAATGCTCCAAGGGTCCTGTTTAGACTTGAGTAAAGCTGACTTAACATGGACTTAATATATATAAAAAGACTTCTGAATAACATTTTTTACTTAAGTCCATGTTCAGAGTACTTATCTAAACTCTGGATTCGACCCCATCTAAACTGTTGTATAAAACATGCAGCAGCACCAATTCAGAAGCGGTTCCTCTCTTTAAAAAATGATAGGGCCTTCCTTCTGCCTCTCTCCCTCTCTATTTGAGCCTCCTGTCTCTCTCTCATTCTCCCTCCCTCCCTCCCTCTCTCTCTGTGTATCCAAGCAGTCTCTCTGTCTCTCTCCCTGTCTCTATCTCTGTGTATCCAAGCCTTTGATCATACTAATCCAGCAGTAGCACTCCACACCCTCCTGCCATAGACCCAACGCCACACATACCTCAACGCAACAAACATTGACAGCCTCACTCCATTCCTGAGCCACACATAGCAGGCGTTCCCCCCACAGAACCCCTGGCCCCCGACACGCAGTCAAATATGCAGTCTGACACACACACACACACACACACACACATACACACACACACTGCTCTGTAAACACAACAGGCCCTTAGACATGGGCTCTCAACAGCTCATTAGGAGAAGCAGTGATTGAAAAACTATCCGATTAGCTCACTATGACCAAAATAACCGTCATTTCAACCTTAAACCATCAACAACTGTAAGTGCTTTTTATTTGAGTTAGTGAGAGGATGAGTGAGAGGATGAGTGACAGGAGAGGGAGAGGAGAGGGAGAGGATGAGTGAGAGGAGAGGGAGAGGAGAGGGAGAGG
>JACXGI010015497.1:0-17340 GCA_016801175.1 Esox masquinongy
ATAACAAATTACACCGCCTGGTCACACGTGAGGTTTCAACCTCTCTGACATACAGAACACGTTGCAGTAACTAGAAAAAATAAGCATATGTGCGTGCACACAGACACACACAAACTTGTTTTTACTTGATACACACAGCATTAACTCCTGATTGATAGATCCTGATCATATCTAGACAACACACTCCATTTCAACTACAGGGATGCCAGTCATGACAAACAATGTTTTGTCAAAGCAAGGAAAACAAGCTAAAACAACAGTTACTACTGTAATGATGAAGTATGGACATAATTAGTGAACAATGAATCACTGATTGTGACTAATAATTCCTTTGGTTCTCTTTCTTGAGGCGGCTTGATTTTATGACGCCTCTCCAATTATTGATAATGAGGCTTTTTTTTCCTTCAATGTCCTTGAGAGGAAATAAAATGAGAATTAATCTTTGCAACTAATCTAAACGTCCATATCAATTGCAACGGGCATTTAAAATATAGTCCAAATCTGTTCTGACTCATGTAAATGCATTGCCTTTGGACTTTCCCATACAGCCATAATAAAGACTACTATTACAAAAGATCCTGTGAGTAACCTGAGACAGGGACTTCTGTTTCAGTGTCCTCAGTTCTTCGATACAGTCATGACTTTGTCTGAATAAATGGGTTTGGCTGAGCACTGATAAAACAAACGGTGTGTGAGACACAAACATCGGTCTTATTATTTGGTCGACTTCCTCCTTCCATAATCTGCTGTTGTCAATAGCTTGGTTCTGACGTTTTCTTTACGACCTGGTGATCTTGTGTTGCAATAATACATCACTGTTTCGTCATGGGTTATATTCTGTTGATGACTTTCAACACTTCACTGGTTTCAACAATTTGTTTTGTTGTTTTAACTGTCACCTTCAATTCAGAATATAACTTTAAAGTCCTTGACAAATTGCTGGAATACAACTTTTTTTTCGAGCCGTTGGTTTTTCAAATACTGTAATCAGAAATAATTTAAATACAACAGTACATTGTTGGGTCTAAAGGCTTGGTGTTGTGGATGTCACTGTGTTCAGAATGTGCTGTGGGACGATGTGGACTCAGTATGGAACCCATGATGCATGCAGAACCATTAATATCTCCACACACATCAATTAAAATGTAATTATACTTTGATTTACCAGATAATTATGTATACTTTAGCATCATTGTTAACCACAATATTTACATTTCGATGACTTAGCCTTTGTTTATGGCAATTATCTGGTTGCTGTGGAAAAACAAAGGGGCTGATTTAGATGATGCTCCATTAAAGACAGCCAGTTTGTGCTTGTTTGGTTTGGGTTGAGCTGATCTGGTAAATACAACATTTTTTGTGCCTCTTTGGTTCTGTCAGACTTGTAACAATGGAATGCCAGCCACAGAACGTTAAACTAACTTGCCATCTGACAGACGTACATGGCATTTCACTGCCAGGGATGGCTTTGGAAAGTCCTTACTTTGTTGAGGTCTGTCTGTTGACTTTGTTCGGCGTCTCATTTCCATACTAGAGGATGTGTGATTGGTTGTATTCAAACACATCCTGGTCCAGACGTTTCTGTTGGCCAGCCAACTACTGTGACTGAGTTCTATAGTTGCCATGGCATATTCATACACCCCAGGCAGAGTAAGGGATCTCATTCTGTTGCTACATTTATTGCTTAAATTGTGGTCATGAAAATACATACTTTTTGTTATAGAAATTGTTTTTCTTTTCAATAACTTATGTTAGTGCAAAACAAATATTAGTATCAGGATTTGGGCTCATGTCTGTAATCTGATAACAATTAGTGTTCTCAGAAAGTTTGCTAATGTTAGCTAATACTAGCTAGCTTCCGATGTTTCTGTGACCATCTCTTATATGGTACAGGATACCTGCTGTCACAATGTTTATAACTTGTTTTCTATGCCATTGATTGATTTGGAAGTAATCTCTGAAAGACAGTAAAATCTTACAAAATTTGGTCAGCTAGTAGATTAAAAAGACCTTTCCCACAAGAGATTGAACTGAATGGTATGACGGTATAATATGCCCCAGTGAGACTCTTACTACTTACATATTGGACTTCTATATTTCACAGTACTTATGAATTAGAATTCTATATTGAGCCTAAACATCTGGAGGGTCTTCCTGTTCTTTTATTTCCATGCTATTCCCATTTCCGCCTGCAAAAACAAATGGATTTTAATGTGAATGTGTCACCCTAAAAGAAATATCCAGTACGATTTGGAATCTTATGAAAAGGCTGCATAGATCAACTTTTCCTGTCGCATTGTTTCCAGTGATATTGCTCAGGTAATCCTGCTGCAGTTGACATTACTTCCCCAAATACCACCAATATGCATGTATAGCCAAGTAGCACTTACAATAACCCATAACTTGTTAAAGGGCCTTGGGAGTTATTCTCTAACAGTCACAGTGTTTCTCAAACCTTTTCTCCGTGTGTTTCACAGTTTTGTAGTAAGTCTGAATTAGATCTTTTGATTCACCAATAAAGGGCTGATGATTAGTTAATAGACTGAATCTGGTGTGGTAGGTAAGGAATAGATAAATTACATGGAATAATTGGGATTCTCAAGGTGAGTTTTAAGAACCAATGTGCAATTGTTGAAGGAAAGAACCAATGCCTAATATCTAGGACAAAAGAGACAAATGCTGGAAAGAGCAGTGTGCCTGTCTTTCTACTAATTTGTGGTCACAGTGACATATTTTTCACCCTGATTACAGCCCCAGTGTTCACACTACAACTCTCTAACCACAGGAGTCAAACAAGCCACCACCCCAACGATCAAGAAACGAACATATGTGAGGTCACATCCCCATGGCATGGGTGAGCAAAAGAAAAGATACTTCAATGATAGGCTGTAATTTCTTTTTCTAATCTAATCTAATTTTCCTTGGTGGTCAATTGTCTCCTCCATGATAAAATGTGTACATGGTCTAGGCAATAGGACGACATTTTGTAGTTAATTAATTTTTTAGTAGGCCAGCCCTAACCCTAACCCAAAAGACGTTAGGTACACAGCTGTTGGGTGTGTTCGCACGCGCTCTCGACATCACTACGACCTCAACCCACTACAGTCCACATCTGGCCCCACCAGGCGCATGCGCACTATAAACAACGATAACTCTTGGGAGTGTGCCTTTTTGTAGCCTGCGGGACACTACGTGGAGTAGTCTTTTGTGTAACTCAACAGGAAAAGGTATTCGGATTGCTGCAGTGACTAAAAGTAGTGTCAACAATATTAAGAAATCGTTTTGGTTGCGTCAGATCTATGATTTCCTTTATTTCTCTTCCCGGCTATATTTATTGTACTGTAGACGTATTTTGACATGTTGCTCCTTAACCGTGCAGATGTGCGTTCCGTTTTTAGCCTAGTCCCTCGGCCTGCTTGTGTGCTAGAATAATACGTGGGTCATTTCGCTTTAAACGTTTTCTTTGAGGGTCAAAGTGACACAGTTGAACTTGACAATGAATGACAAAACACCCCATCGTGCTAAGATCCGCTGGATATCTACAGCTGTGACAGCTGGAGCAATTCTGCTGTGTTTGTTTGCATGCTCTTGTCATGCAGAAGAAGCGTCTTGCCACGGAGCTTACGACTTATACTTTGTTTTAGATAGGTAAGTAAAACTTTGTATCACCTTTGTATGACAGGAAATGCTTGTGTTCAGCGATCGATACCAAAACAGTGAATCTTGTGTGCTAAAAGTAACAAAAGCCAAATGTCTAACAAAACATGTGGTCAGAATCTATGACAATATAACGTCACATTTTATACACTGTACATCCACACATTCAAAACAAGCCCTATAGCCTGTTTAGCCTTTGTCTCTGAAAGGTTACGTTTAGTTCTCGCGATGTCAGCTTGGCCTTAAATATAATATTTACGCATGCCTAACTTGAAGTAACCGCCATTCCAATACGTACATCGTAATTTAGATGTTTGGATCGTGGTGGTGTTGAACGCCGGGTAGCTGAGATTACTCATTGGATATAAAAATGAAGTAGATTTCACTCGGCAAAAATTGTCGCGGAAAAGATGATATATCGTCAGTGAAGCACGCAAACAGTCTTGGCAACTGTCTCACTATGAATGTGACAAAAACGGTGTGCTGTGATTTTATCACGAGTTTAATCCCAGGCCTGTGCAACAATGTCAACAGACTGTAAGGCTATAGGCCTATTGGAAGAACTGTTAGGTCTGCCATGCCATGATAACATGATTCTCCAGAGACTAAGCTTAAATGTCTTGACTTCCGGCCAACCCTTTCTTTTACCCAAAACCTTTGTTTATCGTGTTTGTGGTTTACCAACTCCTGAACTAATGCCTGTTATTTCCAGTTCTCCAAGAGGTGAAACCCAGTGGATGTGAATAACAGAAACCCAATATAATAGATAACATTCATTGCATGTTTTTACTCACATTTCTACCTAATGTTCTTTTACTACTCCCCTAAACTGGCAAAGTGCCATACTATTGCAAGCCTGACGCTTTATTGCACTTACCTCGAGTTGCCCCAGATCAAATCCTCTCTACTCCACCCTGTCTATTTGGAATGACCAAATTACCGGATGATGCTGAGATAGGCCTTGGACTGTTGATAGAACTGACAAACTGAAAAGGCCTTCTGAGGGCTACAGCCTACATGCTGTAGGCCAAAGGAATAGGCTAATTAGTTAAAGACTATAGCCCTGTGCATTCTATAAAACTGTCAGTGGAAAACAGGTTGCAAATGGAAGAGGTTATCTACTGTGGAACAGCTTAGCCTATGGGCTTGACTGGCTTTTTACAATCAAGATGTTGCATGTTCTCACCAATGCCTTGTCAGTTCAACTCCTTAGCAGTTGTGCCAAGAGAACTATATTTCTTTAGACAAGCTTGCTAGGTGTTATATATTTCCAAGTGTAATCACCTAGAGTAGTTAGTAGTTACAATATTGTCAAAGTGCAGTGGAACTTCGCCACACAACATGCACACAGAGAGTATGCCATTCTAAGACATTGACCTTGTCTTAGGGAAATAAGGGAAAGGAGAAGCATTTTGAAATATGGTGGATCTCTTTTAATGTTCTCTGCACATACATTGACTTATAATTATTGGTTTAATTACCTCCATGTCGTTATCATCAAGGGCACATTCAGCACACAGCTTGTGTTCACCTTGGTCACTTTGATTGATAGAGGGAAGGGGACGTATATGACACACACACACAGACACACACACACACACACACACACACACACACACACACACACATTTAACTGTTGGGCGAATGTATCCAAATTATGTATCTCTTCTATATTGATGACTTCAACTTATTTAAACCTAATGAAAACATCTAGTAGAGCATGATGTCAACCAGGAAATAGAGTTTGATGTCAACCAGGAAGTAGAGCATGATGTCAACCAGCAGTTAGAGTGGGAAATTTAGCACGGCTTCCAGGCCAGGGAACATATCCGTTAAATCTCTGTTGTAATGCATCTGAAGACACAATCGTCGATAGTATATATGTTTGAACAAGGTTTTTATAACACCTTACTGAACACTGTGATCATCTTGAGACCCACTATGTTATTTTCAGAAACTGTGTGACTAAAGTTGAATAAGTTTCAAAGCGAACGTGGTTGTATTTCAACTATTTTAATGCATATTAAAACACATTCAGCTTAGTCATGCATTGCTCAATCAATAGCACACTACTGGGTTCAACCACATGTTTGGATACACTGCAGAAGCCTGTTCTGAATACAGACACTCCCCTCCACCTCAAGGCCTAGTCTACCAGACCAACTGTAGGAGAAGAAGCAATGCTGAAATACACTAGTAAATCATCCCAAATGTGGGATGCGCCTTATTTCATTACATAATTTTCTTTTTTTTTTTTGCAGGTCAGGAAGTGTTTCTAATGATTGGGGTGAAATTTACTCCTTTGTGAAGAACCTAACAGACCGATTTGTGAGGTGAGCATTTTTTCCCTATGTATAGTAAATGCCTGTTTAACATATTACAGTATTTGAAATGTCGCCTGGTTTGGATCTGTCATGTAAAATCTAATATGATTCCCACAGACAACTGTAAAGCAGTCAAATCAATCAATCTTTGCCAGCTCTGTGTAATATTTGAGTATTTCTCGTGTTTATACTCTTTTTACATTCTGACTATCTTGTGTCCAGTGAAACTACTCAAATTTTTCCTTATCCATGAACCAATGGAGCCTAACTCTGCATACAGTGTTCACCAACTGCTTGAGTAAGAAAGCCTCTTTCCAACCTGTGTTAAAATAATAAAAGCCGGACAATAGGACAAAAAGGATAAATAAAGAAAGTCAATAAATGTGAATGCAGTTTTTTATTTCTTTTGCTTGTGTAACAAACATTGTTGAGTCAATGTTATGTGCCAGCCCAGACGGTACCGACCCAGCCAAACAGAACTGAAGAAACGGTTTGTTGAAGAAAATAGCGACCAGGTGGGAGTGGGTGGTAGAGAGGATCAGTCTTCTGGGCTGTGAGAATGGCCATTTGTACCGGGGGGGTCCAGATCCACACATAGCTATCAGTCTCCCTCTTACCACAGAATGGGCCAGCAGACATGGCTTCAGGTATCGTTTGATATCTTTCAGTGACTTGGATTGTTTTTCTCTGGCCTGAATCTATTTACAGGTTTAGCGATGTACATTTCTGGGACTGTTGGATTGGATCATTAACCAAAATCTAGTACATGATAATGCTTTATTTTTATTTTTATCAATAACATGATTTCACATGTTTTTTAAACCCTGGTGGTCGGCACTGAGCGGGCCTGGGAAGGCAGAGAGGCAGGGAATGTACAGTAAGGCAAAAGAACATGGAGAGGCGAGGACAATCTGCTACACAATGCTAGTTTACCAAGAGCACTTCTGTTCCGCCATGTGGAGCATGCAGACTGCAGAGATTTCTCAGTTTTTTTTTTTCCGGATTTAGAATTTTTTTTTTCCTTAGCGCTCTTCATTTATTCAGCGTCGGTTGGAAGAAAAAACACTGGAGAAAGATTTAATTGAAATGCAATGTTTCAAATGAACAAATGTTATCCTGAAATGTTAAGCCAGACATCAATCAAATTCTTGAAGAGTCTGAAGTCAAACAGATCAACAGTTATAAACATGTATCTATTGTGGTGGCATACTGGGGTCGATTTAAAACTCGTTTTGGTATTTTGGGTGTCGACGAGGTATGCCACAGGTCTACCCAAATTTGTTACAATTCTAATATCCTTGACTGATTACGCATTCATGTACCATAACAGACCCACATTAATGTTTAAAAAAATAGGTCCTTTTACCCCCCATAGATGGTGGATATCAAGCTTTGTACAAATCTGTCTTTTTCAAAAAGACTCCACCTGGTGGAAAATCCTTGGATCTTAGCAGTCCCTTTGACATGTCTGACCAAGTTTCGTGACCTTAAGTTTAACCTATGTGGAGTGTGACCTTGGAAAGTTCGTATTTTCAGTCGCTGATTTTGTTGTGGGGGACAATAAAATGCTGCTTTGAACTCCTCTCACAGTTTCCATTTATGGCCAAATGAAATTCTCAAACTTCATTGTTAAAGGACTCATTTTGGTTCTAAAAATACGTCTTTAGAAAGGACATGATCCATACGTCTGCTGTGTTTCTATGCCAGATATGTCCGTGTGGCTAAAAGATGCTGTGTGCTCTGACTGTGGGGGAGGATTAGCTGAGACTAGGCCATGTGTCATATGAGCGAGAGAAAGCAGCACCTCTCCTTATGTTCCGAAGAGCGCTCTGTATCTCTGGGGACCGAACTGGTCCAGCAAGTACAGTCAGATAAATCCTTTTCCGAGTTCATAAAAAAGGCAGCAATTTGAATCATTTTAAAAAAATTTGTAGCCAAATATTTGCACATGTACAGCTGTGTTTGTTGAAGTGTAGTCAAAGCCTTGTTGACCTTTGCTAAAGGTCAACAAGAACATTGCTAAAAATTTAAAAATTACCAGTCAAGGCAAACCTCGCACCCAGGTCTAACAGACAGATATAAATGTCCGCCAATTGTGTGGGTTTGGTCTGGGGAAAAAACAGATCAGTGTCCATTTCCCATTCACACAACCCTGAAGTGACAAGTACAAAACACTGCGAAACATCCTGTGGTGTTTCTGAGTACATGTATGTGTGTGTATACATGTGTGTATGTGTGTGAGTCATGTTTGCTTGTTGGTTAACCACTTCCTCTCCACTGAGAGAACTGAGAACCGAATTTCCTTTAGAAACAATCTATAATTAACAGATGAAATGCCCCATGGTGGTGTTTTGAAAACCATACAGTTTATTTCCATCTTGATTACCATGCTAGGTTTGTTGGTATATTGAAAACCATGTAATGTTTGTTGGTATATTGAATACCATGTAAAATGTCTTTGTATTTTGAATACCTTGTTAAGTTTGTTGGTATATTGAATACCTTGTAAGACTTCTTGGTATTTTGAATATCTTGTAAACATGGTCCGAAATTAACACCTGTCAAGCACCAAATGCGGGTAGAGTAAATCTCAGAAGGCTAGGGGTAAATGTTTGTACCCATTGCATTGTTTCCCTCTTATTGTAATCAGAGTGGCGGAGAGCGGCGCTGCTAAGTTGTGATTCGCCGCAAGTGAAAAACAGCATATTTTTTTTACCTACGATTTTTTCTAGCAAGCTGAGCGCATCTTACATTGTGCGCAGTTTACTATCGCATGAGCATCAGAGCAGAGCAACAACGTCCTGCACGTTCAGAGTATCAGACTAGCTAGTGAGGTCAGAGAAAAGTAACTGGCTGTGTCTGTGCATGCGCACGTTTGTCTTGAACTGTCAGTAAGTGGCTGTCGCATTGATATAAATAAGGTACCCATCGTCTGAGCGACAAGCAAAGGTAAGAAGCTAGCTAGCTAACTGTCACAACTCGATAGCTACAATGGATTAACGTCATGCAGGCTACGTTAGAGATTCGGCAGCAACAATAAGACTTCCGATTTTCGGGAGTCTTCAAAATGAAAGCCTTTGATGTGTAGTGTGTATTGTGTAAATTTTCAAAGGAAAAACTATGTGGGGTAAAATATAAATTAAACAAATTATTATTTAAATAATACACTATATAAGGTAAAGAGTATTATAAAGGTGGAGCACATTGAGAAATGGTTAGAGCTGAAGAAAGTTTATGTAGAGAACCTTTCTAACAAAAAATCAGATTTTTATGTTATTGTTGTTGATTTTCTTTTACTGATTAGGTTTGGAGAGGGATTGTGCTATAAATCTGGGAGGCGATTCATGAACAGTTTTAGAGAATGGTTAATTGAGGGGGAGTACTTTGATTATTAGGGAATGATGTTAAGTACTGTCAAATAATTTTAAGTTGTCAAGTAAGAGAGACTGGTTTAAAGGGATGACATTATTGCAATACATAAATACATGTTTGTAGCATCACATAGAAAAATAACGTTTTGTGAGAGTTGGAGGTATGGCGATAAAGGAGTTTCAAAATTCTGGCTACATTATGATGCTAAAGCTGTGGTGACCAGTTGTTCTGTGTGCAGCCAGTATACTAAAAATAAAACCAAAACAACTAATTTTTTAACGGAAATTAAAAGTTTGTATTAAAAATAATTCCTTATTATCTCAATGAAATGTACTGAAATTAATATATACATGACACAAAAAGGCAAATTTACTTTGTCCGGTAAAAAATATGCTTGGCTGGTGGATATTTCATCTACCAGGGCCCTTGGCAGGTGAGCCAAAAAGTTAATTTCGGACACGGTTTGTAAAATTTGCTGGTATATTGAATATCTTGTGGAGTTTGTTGGTATATTGAATACCTTGTAAAGTTTGTTGGTATATTTAATAGTTTGTCAAGTGTGTTGGTATATTGAATACCTTGTAAAGTTTGTTGGTATATTTAATAGTTTGTCAAGTTTGTTGGTATATTGAATACCTTGTAAAGTTTGTTGGTATATTTAATAGTTTGTCAAGTTTGTTGGTATATTTAATAGTTTGTAAAGTTTGTTGGTATATTTAATAGTTTGTCAAGTTTGTTGGTATATTTAATAGTTTGTCAAGTTTGTTGGTATATTGAATACCTTGTAAAGTTTGTTGGTATATTTAATAGTTTGTCAAGTTTGTTGGTATATTGAATACCTTGTAAAGTTTGTTGGTATATTTAATAGTTTGTCAAGTTTGTTGGTATATTGAATACCTTGTAAAGTTTGTTGGTGACTCAAATGCTGTCACCGCCATAGACAGACTTTTGAGTTGTTATCTAATGTGTCTGGTAGAATTGGTTTGATGTAAATAACAAGTGTCATTCTCATATTGTTGAAAGGAAACAAAAGAAATTGCCTTTGTGTGGAAATTATACACTAATTCTAATGCTGTAATACCCCTGCTTTATTGTGGCTGATTGTGGCCTTTTTTCCCAATCTTCCTCTGTCTAGTGTCTGTGTTCTTTTGCCCATTTTAATCTTTTCTTTTTATTAGCCAGTCTGAGATATGTCTTTTTCTTTGCAACTCTGCCTAGTCGCCCAGCATCCCGGTGTTGTCTCTTCACTGTTGACATTGAGTCTGGTGTTTTGTGAGTACTATTTAATGAAGCTGCCAGTTGAGGACCTGTGAGGTGACTGTTTCTCAAACTAGACATTCTAATGTATTTCCCCTCTTGCTCAGTTGTGCACTGGGGCCTCCCAATCCTCTTTCCATTCTGGTTAGATCCAGAATGTGTGCTACTCTGTGAAGGGAGTAGCATGCAATGTTTTAATGCGAACTTCAGTTTCTTGGCAATTTCTCGCATGGAATAGACGTCATTCAGAACAAGAATAGACTGATGATTTTCAGAAGAAAGTTCTTTGTTTCTGGCCATTTTGAGCCTGTAATCGAACCCACAATTGCTGATGCTTCAGATACTTAACTATTCTAAAGAAGGCCAGGTTTATTGCTTCTTAAAATCAGCACAACAGTTTTCAGCTGTGCTAACATAATTGCAAAAGGGTTTCTAATGATCACATAGCCTTTTAACATGAAAACCTTTAGCAAACACAATGTGCCATGGGAACACGGGACTGATGGTTGCTGATAATGAGCCTCTGAATGCCTATGTAGATAGTTCATTAAAAATACTCAGCCGTTTCCAGCTACAATAGTGATTTAGCTACAATAATAACAATGTATTTCTGATCAATTTGGTGTTATTTTAATGGACAGAACATTAAGGACATTTCTAAGTGACCCCAAACGTTTGAACGATAGTGTATAATGTGTGTGTGTCTGTCTTTTTGCTCCAGCCCCAGGATGAGGGTGTCATTCATAGTGTTTTCCTCTAAGGCCAGCGTGATGCTGCCACTCACTGGGGACAGGTATCTCATTTTCTTGTCTAATTAGACATTATAAGGTTTTATAGTACATAACATACCCATAGTACATAAAAGTCATATTACTCGCTCATAGTTCATAACATGCTCATAGTACATAACACACTTATAATACATAGTACACTCATAGTACATATCATACCCATAGTACATAACACCCAAATAGTCCATAACACCCTAATAGTCCATAACACACTAATAGTCCATAACACCCTAATAGTACATAAAACTCTTATGGTTTATAAAATGCTCATATTAATCACCTGTTCCATGTTAAAACCGACTCATTTAGGCAAAGAGAAAGCACATTAGCTATTTCTAAAATGTATCCCATCACTATGTTTCTTTCTGTTTGAAGAACTGAAATAGAGGAGGGTCTGAAAAGGCTGAAAAATGTGAAACCAGCGGGAGAAACCTTTATGCACACAGGAATCAAGGAGGTATGTAAATAAGATATTGCAGTAAATGTAAATAAAACACCTTAGAAATCCCTTGGATACGTTGGGTGACTTCATCATTATTCAGATTTTGCTGTTCTTGTAATTCTGCCAGTGACCCTGTTTGTGCTGGTCTGCTAGTTAGGCTGTGTTGTGTTTTATCTGTTTGGCACCAACTCTGTTTATATAGGGAGCTATTTAGATCCACCCTCCAACTGACCAAAATATTATCTTCTGACTATATGAATGTTAGCTCTCTAGGGCAGGGTTTTCTCAAACATTTTAATTTCAAGGCCCCCAACGTTTGATGAGCCCCTAGACGAGTACCCCTAATGAAGTGTAGAGTTACGCAAGCGACTGATTAGGTCCCTGACAGCCGCATGTGGGGCTCAAGCTGTGATCACAACCAATGGTAATCCTACTATTTTCCACATTGTTCTGTGGCCTCTGCATTCTGACCAGGGCCAGCTGCAGCCTTCTACCATACATACATACTAATAACAATAAGAATAATAATGACAGTGTTACGGAGCCCGTGGCTCTAGCGGTCTAGGGTGGATGATGGAAGAGACCCGTAACATAAAACTCATGCAAAGTGTATGAGTGTAAAGGACCAGTGAGAACAAACGACACAGACAACCACAGCCACTGTCAAACATACAGCGTTTATTACAAACACACGGTAAACGTTTTGGGGAAAGGGGCTGAGCTGGACCCAAGAAATGAAATAATAAATTCAAAAACCCTAAACTGAACTTGCCTGCCTCAAGAACCGCTTAGCTAACTACTAACCTATACAAAAATACAGTGGGTGGTCCGCTCGGTTCTAACTAGTGTTTTCAGACAAAGTTTTCCTACGGGTTGTGTATCCCCAAGGGTGACTTGCTAAAAATCCCCTTCCCCCAAGGCATGAACAAAACACACAGGTTAAACAGGGACTAAACACCAAACAATGGACTAGACAGCAGCAAACAAAACACATGAAACAGGGCAAAGTGAGATGTATGCGCTAATACTATGTGGGGTATGAATGAACAAAAGAAGTGTCTGTCTATCAAAAGGATATGTATGTTGAGTTTGTGTCTATATAATCGTGTTATAAAGCAAAAAGTGAGTCTCCAAAAGACTGTGTTTTTAAACCAGGGTATGTGTGAGGTGATTGGGTAATGGATAAAAGGAACAGGTGGTGCCATCAGGAGGAGTGTCCACTGATTGGTCCACCTCAGCAGTCAGAAGATGCACTGATGACTGCCAGGTGGGACACCAATGACAACAATCAGGAACATAAGGGATACCTGTGATTAGGGCAGAAGGAGGGGAAAACACAAACGCACATACAGGGTGGGATTCCTGCCTGCCATCACTAATAAGGCCATGGCTACCATTAGTGTCCACTGGTCTACTCAGACTATTTGCATATTGACGGAAAAGTACTGTTATCAATGGGGCAGAGAGGTAAGACAGGATGATTTAACAAAATGTTATACTGTGTATTGTGTAGGTATATTGAAACCAATGTCATTTTTGTGAAAAATAAATCAAACATTCTTCAGATAATGTATAAAAAATTATTTGCAAGTTCCCCCTGATGCACCAGCAAAGTAGAAAATTAATTTTTTTGGTTTTCTCAGTTCCGTGGAACTATCAAAGAATTCCCTTGCGTTCCCGATATCCCAGATGTAGGATTCCCGGATTCAGTAGTATATTAACAGGAATACTGTAATCCTTGAAAACCAGGGAATTTATTGAACATTCCTGTATTTTGTCAGTCTAGCAAGATCTGTACAAATCAGGTGTATTGAGTTGGTGTGAATTCCATTTCAATTATAGTCAGGAAATGCATTTTACAATCAAATTCCAAGTCTTGAAATCATGGTGTAAATTATTTTATAAGCATAGGGATTTTTAGTTGAGTTTTAGGTTGTGTATACTTCTTGGCTGATTGGACTACATTTATATGAATTTGATACAAGTCTGAACCGATTGAGGGGTAATGTTATTTAGTATTAATCAAATATTTGTGTCTGGTCCTCTCTTTCCCACCTCTTTTCTTGCGTTTGAACTAAAAGGCAAACAGTCAAATCAAAGCTCAAACTACCAAGTCATCCAGCATCATTGTAGCCCTGACTGACGGAAAGCTTGACATCTATGTACACGAACTTACAGTTAAAGAGGTGAGCTTGATTCGATTTTAAAACTACATTTTCAGTCTAATTCTTGCTAGTTCAAGGTATATGCTTTCGAGTTAAAGAATTCCATTTCCATTAAAAAAACATTTTAGTCCATGACTAGTCAGTTTTCGCTAGCAAAATGAGCCTTTAATATCTATACAGAGAGTTACTTTTTGTTTTGTTTTTTGTTTTGAACTATTCAATTTTTTTTTCTATTTATTATCTATTTGTTTTCTATTTCAGGCCACAGACGCTAGGCTCTATGGTGCTCGGGTGTACTGTGTTGGTATCAAGGACTTTGACGAGCAACAGCTAGCTGATATTGCAGACTCCAAAGATCAGGTGTTTCCTGTCAAAGATGGCTTCCATGCACTCAAAGGCATTGTCAATTCAGTAAGTCTGTTGTAATTTGAATGTCACTTCTTTTACAGTTCTTGTTTACTACTATTTATAAAAACGTAGCTTCCCACAAGTTCGTAGGTGTAACAGCATTTAGTCACTGACCTCATTGGGAAACTTTCTTTTTACTTCTGTAATTATCACAGTTGGACAGTTTTTTATGCGTTTATGCTTTTTACTTGATAGAGCAGAGATGGTGAGGAGAGTGTGTGCTGAAAGAGCTGTGGGCTGGATTCAAACCCATGCTTCAGTGGTACATGTGCACAGAGGGCAGTGGCTTAGACCTCTTTTACGCTGAGCCCTCAACCTGCTGATTTGACTATGTCTTGGTGACATCTGAAAGATATCCAAAACCCATTTTGGCAAAAAAGCCGATACATGTGTTTTCAGCAACCGACCTGTAGATAATGTTAGTAAGACAGGCTCCACTGCCTCTGGCTTCGTATGATGTCATTATGCTGAGGTTGTGGATTCATGTATTATGCAAGAAATAGAAAGACCTCTAACTTTATTTATACTTGTAGCATGTGTATTTCTATGAAATTGACCAAAAGAAAACCAGAGAGTGTTTGGGCAATTGATATTAGGTTGTTGCTCAAAATCTATGCCGAAGAATAGATCCAGGTACTTGTTAGTGAAACCATGTGCGATGCTGCCATTCACAATGACATTAAAGATTACAATGATACTTTCCCATTTTGCTTATGTGAAATAGGTATTAGACAGCTAGAACGTCTTACGCCAGAGACTATGCTTAACTAAAATTGAAAGTCAATATTCCCAATTTCCTGGAACACTCTGTGGTGACATCATGACAAACGTATCAAACATGGCGAAGTGAGAGAAGTCAGAGCAAGCTCTGAGTGTTATTTTTCCATTGAATGTTAGTGTTAGCTGCTTTAGTTAGCTGGAGTTTAGACAGCCAACTATTCATGCCTTTCTAATTAAGGATTTGAAGTAATGAAAAGGAAGGGGTCGTCCTGCCAACCAGAAACAGACTGCAGAGCTTTCCTCTTATGAGTGAAAAGTGTAGGAATAAGTATATGGCTCTGCAGTTTACCAGTGAGACAGGCTCTGCAGTTTACCAGGGAGACAGGCTCTGCAGTTTACCAGTGAGACAGGCTCTGCAGTTTACCAGTGAGACAGGCTCTGCAGTTTACCAGTAAGACAAGCTCTGCAGTTTCGCCAGTGAGACAGCTTCTGCTGTTTACCAGTGAGACTGGCTCTGGAATTTTTTTGCCACTGGTCCAGTGGGGCCTGTGGGTTTGAAACTTACTGGCCCCAAAAGTAGTAATTTATCAGTGTTAAAACTATTACAATAATTTTGTTACTTAACATGATTAATCCTTTATCAAATGCATTCTGGATTTATAAAACATCACAACAATTTTTGTCTTTCTTTCATCACTTTTCTAATTATAAAAATGAATAAAAAGAGAGCAGTTAACAAACCATTTCACTTTTAAACAAAACACTAACTCATTCACCCCCGGGGAACAAGGTGACGGGCTGGTCTGTCTTAGTTACTAGGTATGTGGTTGTTTTAAGTCGTGCGATCTCCCAGTGGGCATCTGCATTTAAATTCCTGACCAGTACGGTCAAGGGCCCTGAAGACATACTGTCAACCACCTACTTGGCTGTCATGCAGACCAGCTGCTGTTTGCTATTTGCATGGCTGGTCAGGGATTGTTTGCGAAAGTTGTCAGTGCTTTTGTAAAAAGACCCACATTTGTCCGCTCTAGCTGGGGACTTACAACAGATGACACAATGCATCAGAGTTCCATCGATGACGAAACAGGTAAATTGTTTTTTGCACTGAGGTAAAAATGTTTGCTTTCGTTAGAGCTCGTAGTTATCCTTTGCTAAGTGACTCACGTGAGTTTTTATATATTTTATTGAAAAGCAAAACCAGACAGCCATGCATCACATAACTGTTCAACTCTTGACTGGCCAACAAGGTGCGAAAGGAGCTGCAAGGTAGTTATTTGTGTGTGTGCCAGATTACAAAACAATTGGAAGATGTAAAGTTTATAATGCGATTATTTTTTTTTCAATCTCAATTATTTTTGCAGTGGCCCGATCAGGACAGTGACTTGCTAGTTCTATTAGTCCCGACTTGACTTTTTACTGGCCCGGGCCATCGGGCCATCGTTATTGTCAAGCCCTGCCAGTGTTTCAGGCTCGGAAGTTTACCGGTAAGACAGGCTCTGCAGTTTACAAGTTTTACTTTTGTGCATAATGAACCTGTTAACGTAAAGGGACAATCAGGAATCTTGGAGTCTGGTTTAACATTTTAAAATGTCAGTAATTTAGAAGATCCCTGGCTTCTCCGGATCACTATCTGTGGACGTCAGAGGAGTTAATGTTGCTACACACGTGTGTGTGTGATGCCCCCTGGGTCTGTTTGAAGTGTGTAGTAGCCTTCACGTTCTCATAGCCGCTGCCTTCCACTTGACACTTCGCCAAGTGGCGAGGCTTTCACTTTAGCCACAAAACAGTCTCAGACTGCAGCCTTTAACCGTTCCAAATCACACCATCACATTTAAGTAAAAAGCCCAGTAAAAGCTTTCTCTACTTCAGATTGAAGTTTCCGTGGCAACATCCACTTAAGGGTCCAAGTGGTATATTTTTGCAGTTAATATGCTCGTTTTTACCGATTGTGTGCGGCGGATTTGCATAGTTAGTTCTCTTGTTGATTTACTGATGTAATAGAAGACAGTGGGCTCACAATGAGGCCTTTTATATGATAATATCAGCTCAGGGTTTTTAATGGAACAGAGGGATGGAATAGTCTTGCAGAATGTCCCCATAAAGGATGACACAGCTCCTCTCTCTCCCTCCTCCCGGCCCCCATCCCCCTCTCCCTCCCTCTCTCCCGCCCCTACTCTTTTTCCCCCACAACCCCACTCCACCTC
>JACXGI010015498.1:0-17327 GCA_016801175.1 Esox masquinongy
CATGGTATGTGTCAAACACGCCGGTGTAAATTCAACCGCTATGGAAGTTATTACGTGAACTAAGATAAATCTGTGTAGCCTTTTATTCTCTCTCTCGTAATGTAAACCATCCCTATGCCTCTGTTTCTCTAGGGCTGGTTTTGAGCAGGACATTGAGGGAGACCACTCACTGTACCCTGACAACTGCAATGGTAAGTTATCACCTGCATGGCAACAACCCAATAAACTATACATCAGCCCATTAAAAATAAGGGTCCAGTTCTTCAAGGAGGTACATGGAAGGATGGTTTCCCGGGTTACCGTAGTTAGAACATACCTCACCATTTTTGTTTGATCTGTTTTAGATGTAATTCATAATAAATGTTTCATTAACGTCAGCTACACTAAGATCGAAGAGGAATGTGGAAAAAAAGTTGTCAGCATGAAGTTACATAATGCATACACAATTATGCTAGACTAAATTTACAAGAGTCTGTTACAATAATATGTTGGAAAAGTAGGTGAGAAAACGGCTAAAGCTAAAAAGTGTTTTGTATGACAATCAAATACACACCTGTGCCACTGTTCAAACAGTTCACGGAGCCCAAAAAATCATTTGTTTCTTTGTAGTTGTTATGGGAGTATTGTAATCCATTCCATCTTTTTGTTTTCAATACCGTTGCTTTGTTTCGCTTCCCTCAGCAGATGTCCTGGCGACCACTCGGAACCAGAACTCTGCGGCAGACTCCGCCTACGGTCAGTTTTCATTTTTCTCCCCATCCATTCATTCTCCCTGTATTGATTCCAATTTGCTTTATTACTGTACTACGGTGATCATAAACGGTTCATTCATTTACACGCAATTACTTTACAATAACTATTGTACGTTTGTGGTTTTACTCAAGGTTTAACACTAGACAGCTTGACAATGAAATAATACCACAATCATTTTGTATGTTGTGAACATTTTTGCTTATACCTTTTTAGATTTGGGATTACATAAATCTGGTTCACAGCCATGGGAGAAATATACATTTCTGTAGTTCCAGATATTATTCAAAATAGGACACTGCCGGTGAAAACAGTCTGATCCATTTTTTAAAAGCCATCAACTTAAAATGCAATTTGGGTGACTGATCAGCGCTTTATTTTCAATTTCAGAACTCATGTCTGAGCACATGAAGGTCAATAAGGCTCTCCGATTTGGCCTAGTAATACTTGACCACGGTAAAGGTTTTTCACAGGCCCAGTCTCACACCAGAGATCTAATGTAAGCTAAGATGTGATGTAATATAAGCCCAGCCTTAGCCGTTCACTGTGATTAACCCGTGGAGTAAATTACACTATTAGAGCCTAATGGAGACACCAGCCTCAGCTGCCAAGAGGTAGGTTGGGCATTAACCTCATGTGATAGGTCGGCCAAGCGTGAAGGTCCGTGTTAGAGGAGGGATTTCTCAATCGGTGAAAGAGGCCTATTCAAACTGGACACTGCCATTTTGCTAATGCCTTTTTAGTTACAAATTGGAGAAAGTGTGTGTAATGTTCCTAACCTATCAGGACACAATTTCCTCTGGTTATGTCCCCTGTGGCCACATTGAAATGTACAAGTAAACACGAATGGCATACGTGGACAGAACAACATATTTCAGCTGGTGAACTTTTTTTTTTTTTTTTTTTTACCGGGCCCCCGAGGTGTAATGTGTGTAAAAAATGTTAAGCGGTGTCACTTTGGGAGCCTTATTAGCAATCGATAGCATCCTGCAGCAGTACAAATGGTTGAAGGTGGCCCTCCGTGAGTAGCGGGAACACAGCGGAGGTGGGTTTTCAATCCCTGAAACCTCCCGGTAACACTGGCAATGACAAAACCCATGAATGTTATGATGACAACACCAAAACAATGACGCTCCAATGACGAACCAGGCATCGGGACCATAACCATATTTTCACAGGCAGCAGCCATAGTGGTCTTTTTTTATTTTTTTTCTGAAAGCCTCTGAAACAAACAATGTATTTAGTGGTGCCGTTCTTTAGTAATCCCGGGTAAACGGGATGAAATATCGCATAAACCAGGTAGTTGAGATCTGGCAACGCGTCTTCCCACATCTTTGACAGGCTTTTGTTTTGTATTTCTGTTTTAAGATAAAGGGTCACATAAGACAGAAACATTCATCAGTAAGGACATAGGCTATGCAGAGAGGTCTATAGACCTGCAGCTCAAGAGTCACAGTGGCTCTCTGCCCATCTGTGATTATTCTACATAGCTTAAGTGATCCGCAATGTGCTAAGAGATTGGTTCTGCAGCGGTAGAACGTTGGACAGACCTGTGTTGGCTTTGCCATCTGGTTCCAACTGTCCGATCCACAAATTGGCATTGGTTTGTCCCTTAAGCCCAACAAGGTCTTTAAAAGAACAAGAGCCCCGTAATAAGTACTTCAAAAAGGTCTTGTATGGGCTCCCGGGTGGCACAACAGTCTAAGGCACAGCATTTCCTCGCTGAGGCGACTACCACAGTCTGGGTTAGAGCGTTAACTGCTGTATGCTATTTGCCAATGTGTGGCAGGCAGTCCCATGGGGCAGTATAGATTAAATACACCCCTTTCTGGAAGGCCCCAGAGTATGTTAAAAAGCATATTCAAACAACCACACCATAAAGGCCATGTAGCCTTTAAACCAAGTATGAAAGAAAGGAATTGCACCACTCAGTTGGACTATGAAAAGAATATGGAGTAGGGTTGAGTAATTTATTACTCTGCCAAGAGAAGGCTGGCAATCAAAACTGAGTGACCAGGCAAGGGGGTCATTGATCAGAGAAGCCACCAAGAAGCCAGTGGTAATTCTGAAAGGGTTTTATGTTAGCTATTACGTAGGTGCTTTGCAAAGCTGGGCTATATGGAAGAATGGCGCTGAGAAAGCCATTGCTGAACAACAGGTGCATTAATTCCTGTTTGGAAGACGCATTAAAGATGTGGAAGAAGGTTTTCTGTTCAGATTAGACCAAAAATTAAACATTTTGGCATAAATGCAAAACCTCCTGCTTGACTTAGCAGTAAGAAAAGCATTTCACTATGTTCAACTCTCCCAAGCCTGTTGGGAGTCGCTGCGATAAGACAGGGTTGTAAGTACTATTGCTTATACAGGAAATAATGAGAAAAGTGTGTGTGTTTGTGTGGGGGGTTACATAAAAGGTCATGCAGTCAAACGATGTGCAAATGAACATAATTACCGGTACCTTCAATTTATGACTTGTTTGGCAGTAAATGATGCCATAGACCTTTCCTTTAATGCAAGGCAGGTAACACAGAGATACTCCGTTTACAAGTGCTTTAATGAATTAAAAAACACTTTAGCAACTCTGTCGTGGCTCGTCCGCTCCGGTCGTAGTATCCAATTACAGCGCCTACGTGTAGCAGAAATCACCTCAGACCACTCACATTTGCATGCATTATGTGAATGCGCAGTTTTGCCAACCCACTTACATTAACAACACCCTAACGTAGTTCTCATGGCCGAACGCCGTTTATCACCTCACCACGGTATACATCACGCAGCCAGGGCCGGGCCCTTTCTGTAACGCATTCAAACGCTCTTACGCGTGACTCAGCTGATTTGCTCGCCCCCCTCGGGAATGTGCGCCGGGGCGTTTTTTTCGCGCTACTGTCGTTTTTTCGTTCCCTCTCATCAGTCAGTCATGCCGCGGACCATCATGCGGATGCATTAGCGCGCTCCCACCACAAGACAAACAGTCGATTGATTACTCTATCCACAAAGCAATCAATAAGCACAGCATGGGACCCAGTGGAAATTCATGGCATAAAGGGAAACAAACAGCGGGAGATGTTAACCCTATTGAAAAACCCACGTGTTAATAAATGAAGGGACCGGAGGAAATGATTGAATCGTCGGCTGGTATTGAGTCAGGCCGAGGGGATGATTGGTCTTCTGAGACCGGGCCGAATATCGCCTTTTCTCCCCTCGCCACTAAGAGCAACACACACCTCTATTAAACAAGTGGGAGAGACTCACCATAGCTGTTTATTATACTCTCTTCAGGCTCGGTTTTCATGTATTCAGCCTCTCTTGGGGTTGTCTGCCTAGTGTCTTTACTTTTTGACGCAGTGATTTCCCAGGCACATTCATGCAGGTAACATCAAGCCTGAAGGGAGGCACATTAGGCTTGACAGCCCCCATTTACAGCTGTGATGAGGGTGCTCTGCCTGAAACGAACAAAACAAGATAATGAATTTCCGCCTTGGGGAGCGTCTTGAATATCAGAAAGCCTATGATTCCATATGTATCCATCATAGAAAGCTGTGAGACTCAACAGCAATCTGTCATAGTTGTACTGTACATTTTGTGGTTAGAGGCAAAGAGAGTAATAAACTCACAAATGCAAATTTGCTAGACTGGGGGTGGATTCTACTTTGATCATGGCGTGGGGAAGATTTTAATTTAAATATTTGCCTTTTCAAAGACTGGGCTTTGAAGGTAATATGTGCAGAAACGTGCCCAACTTGGAGAATATATTGTTAAAAATATCTAGCTACATCTACGTCATTTCGCTGAGTCTACCTTTAAATCTGTGTTCATAAAATATTGATGAACTTGTAGACCTCTTGCATAGTGACTAGACAGAATTGGAGCAACGTTTTATCATGACATTTTTACCCAATGTATATCTACTAAGAGTTTCCTCAGTACTGTGTTTTTCCTTGTAAACAAATTTGAGCCAAATGGATTGTGTACCAATCACTAGTTCATCCACCATGCAGCAATTTTGCTGTGTTACTTAAAGCTAATGGTCCAATTGTCCTGGCTCAAGGGTGCTCATAAAAAAAACAGGTTAAGAAGATAAATGGGCGCCTGAAAAACCTAGCAGAAATACATTACCAGCAAGCTGAAGTGGAGCTCGGCTGAACCTAAAAGACCCGCTGAAAAATAACAGTTGCTCCCTACAGGCTAAATTGATTTTATTCTAGTTATATAATTAGAAAAACATATTATGCAAACTGTTTGACTGCTGATTATGTTTCCTGGTAGGCTCTAGTGATTATGCATGTCCCCTTATCCACTAATCCTACAGGCAACACGCACACACATTTAGAATAACACTCTGATTAATACAATCAGGAACACTCACTGGGCACTCCACTGGCGCCACTGATGTGCTAAACATTATATGAATCTGTCTGCATTATCAATCGCTGCACTCCTGTTAAATTACTATTCATGATAGAGCCAGTACAAAAGGCAGACAACTTTTTGAACTGGAATATAGGATGATTTTTCAAAGACACATCAAAGCGTGGTCGAGATTCTGATGCATTTGTTTTGCTCGCTGGCTGTTCCATAATCCTTCAAAAGGCACATCCTGCCAAGTTCTCAGGCCTGGTTTGTTCTAAACACAAATATCGGGGAAACCTCACAGCAGATGTGCATGTAGAGTTCATATAAGACAAGTGAAATGCTTCATTAGCACTAGCCATTACATCAGAGTTGTGACTGCCTTGTCCTAACTACTTTTTTTCACAGTGACGGTATGTTATCATAGCAGTTGGAAAATAACGCTCTCATGTCTAGCTGACATGTGATACCATCCCAATCTCTGGTCTGTAATCTCTGCGTGCCATTACCATATGTAAAATAATATTATCTTTATATAGCGCTTTTCAAAATGAATATCAAAGGCACTGGAAACCCAATCGGAACCAAAACGTTTGGTTCTGGCACTGACAGGCCTCGATTTAGATGATGGTATTCCATAGTTGGCAGGGTGTTGAGGCAGTCCGGAGAAGCGGGAACAGTAGTAGTGGAGGGACTGTTAATGGTTCAAGGAGGGAGAAGCGTCGGTCAGAAAGACAGACCCAGAGCTCTTCATTGGGCACGTAGACAGTATCTCCTCCTCTGTAAATTGGCTGGATAATAAGCCACTGAAAGTGTAGCACCCACCTGGGGAAATATTCAGCAGCTATAAGCTATGCTCAGCGCCTGAAAGACCACAACACATCATTAGTAGGCGGTACAGTCAACCTATGAGATGAGCTACATCCTCTCAGACCTCTATCCCTTTACACCACAGAGGTACCTGGATGGTGCTGGCCAATTACACCTCCAAGTACCCCTGGGCTAATACGCAAGCTGGATTCAGACCCTGGTCTCGCAATGATGCAGCTAACTGTGTGGCTTTGACATGGCCACTGCTCCATTGAGTCTCTCCAATGAAAATATTATTTTAAAATGTCAAAAAAATGTTGGACAGAATGAGGCTTTAAAAAAAATGTATGAGTGTTTGAGCGTGAAGATCCTTTTTTATTTACTTTTTACTATTCCTATGTTAATACTTTTTTGTCGAAAATGTGTTTGTGTGAAATTGGTGGCCGTGGTGAAAAACAGTCAACTGTTAAAATAGTGGCATAGTGAATTGAAAATAATGCCATTCTTGATTTAGTTTATGCTTTTTTCATTACTTAGGCGATTTTCCAGATAGTTTGCCCACTGGAAAATATGGGCCCATAAAAATATATACTATGTGATAAAACAGTTAAAAATATATAAGTTCTCATAGATTAGCTGGTCATTTCCAGAACTAGAATATTCTGGTAGCTTTGCAGTCCTTCTTGGAGCTGTGCAACTAGTGCTGAATGAAACAATAGAAAAGGGTCCAGCTTTTCCAGATATATTAATTGTCTTTCTGGTTTGTTTTAGGTAAGCATGCGCCCGCCTAACACCCACTACCACACTTTAGAAGGTAACAGGGTTTCTCATCTCTGTCAGCCGTCCGTTCGTGGCCTTTAAGTGAAGACTATCAAGGGACGGTGGGTGCCACAACAAAGGCAACCTCAAAACCCCAGGTCTCGCACTGCATGAATGCCAATGCACCGACCTGTGAGTGGAATCTAATGTCAATGCTGGAGTCCCTTTACCTTCCTACATATTCTAGTGCCAAAATCTACATACTTGACTACATATTCTACTGCTGGAGCTCCCTTAAGCTATCTACATATTCTAGTGTCAAAGTCCCCTTACCAATCTACATATTCTGACATTGAATATGATTTTCTCGGGTCTCTTGCCTATCATTGGCTTGCTGTATTTAATTTCTGCGATGACCCTTGTTACGGCTTCGGCACAAACTGCAGAAATACGCTTCATGCAGTTTAGTGTCTTCTTCTAAATATTTCTTTCACCCTTAAATCCGGATGTGGTAACTCCGCTCGGGTCTTTGCTCGATGCCTTTGCTCGATGCCCGATCTTTTTTACTATGTGATGTAGTGACAAGCAGAAGACGTATCATACAGTATATTAACTATTTTGAAATTGTATGGCTTGTTTTGGTAAGTGCTTCGCCCATGCCATCACTGTTTTGCCACCAACCAAAGTCATAACTTGCTTAGCAAATCCCTTCATGTAAACCCTGAATGCTACTCTAGATTTTGTTGGCTGGCTATGCCTGAATACTACAGCGCCCAGCATCGCAGCGTCAAAATCCGAGGCTTACAATGCATTTGGTTCCCATTAGGGTGGAGGAATCCTCTGGGAACATCACTCTTTCGGCAACTCTGTGACCTACATAAAGCGTCTATATAAGAACCACATGGGAGGGCCTTTGCTCGACAGCGCCTTCAAGAGAAACATTCACTTCGGTTGAGTCTAATTACCATATGTCTCTCTTTCGCCCCGTCCTATTTTTAACTGTTGGGAGGAAAGAAAAAAGACAATGACGGAGATGAAAGTGAAGTGAATGTGTTGGTGCTCACTTGGGGCCGAGCAAGGAGATGATGGCAGTTGGTGGGGTGGATGTTTGTAATCTATGTTGGTATTATTTTGCATAAACAGCAAGTATTTATGTTTCTACCTAAAACTTTGGTCATCGAAAGCTTTTAATAAGATAAAGCAGGAACTGAGCCAAGCACTCGTTCACCCACACACATACACACACACACACACACACACAACACTGCAAGACATCACAATTCCACGAAACTAAGCCGTACCTCAATGAAAAGTGACTGACCAGAACTTTTTTTCCCCTTAATCCAGCACATTCATCCAGTCCTCATAATCTCTCTGTTAGACTTTCATGATGTTTTATTGGAGGATCCCTAGGGGACAGAGACACCATTAACTCTGTTGGGCTAAACCCAACCACGGCTGCTGTTCCACTAGATAGGCCGGGGCACATTTCTCCCGCAGCCTCCCCTAAACCCAGCGTCAGTCCCTGGCTGCAGCATACCTCTTTGAGGCTGATAAGCTTTTGGATATCTAAGTGTTGATCTTGGCAAGTGCGAGAAGCCAGGTGCACATGCAGTGAATTATGAACTCAGAGTCAGCAGAGGGGCCCCTCTAAGCTCTCTGTTCTCTGTGCTTAGAGTCTGGACTCATTTGGGTGATTTGTTATGATGAGTGAGTCAACTGTGTGAACGGTTTTCTGTCGCTGCCTCCTAAAACAGTAGCAAGCCAGCTCTCCATGATTGACAGAGAAAAGAAAACCTAATAATTTCAGTTACTGGCCCAATGTTCTCTAATTAATGGATTGCTGGCCGAGTCCTCTCTAATTACTAGGTTACTGGCCCAGTGCTCTCTAATTACTAGGTTACTGGCCCAGTGCTCTCTAATTACTAGGTTACTGGCCCAGTGCTCTCTAATTACTAGGTTACTGGCCCAGTGCTCTCTAATTACTAGGTTACTGGCCCAGTCCTCTCTAATTACTAGGTTACTGGCCCAGTGCTCTCTAATTACTAGGTTACTGGCCCAGTCCTCTCTAATTACTAGGTCACTGGCCCAATCCTCTCTAATTACTAGGTTACTGGCCCAGTGCTCTCAATTACTTAGGTTACTGGCCCAGTGCTCTCTAATTTCTAGGTGACTGGCCCAGTGGTCTCTAATTACTAGGTTACTGGCCCAGTGCTCTCTAACTCCCATGTCACTGGCCCACCAGTTAGCCCATGTCATGATAATACCCCACTAGGTGAACATGTTATTTACCTGGCATTAACTGATGTTCTTTATTCTTCTCCTGAAGGTGTTCGAAGGCTCCCTGACTCTGAGAAATCCAGCCCCAGTGTCCACTACACCCTACTGATCGCCTGTGTCCTGGTTGCGTTCTTCATTGGTGCCATTCTGTCCGGCTTCCTGGTGTCATGCTACTGCAGTCACAACGCACGTCGTGCCCGGCGGCTCGGCAAGGACCCTGAGGCCTCTATCCACCCCGCCCTCTCTCTGCGCAGCCTGGCCAAGCTCAACGGCCTGCTGGACGGCCAGCCAAAGGAGGAGAAGCTGGACATGTCCACTCCCAAGATGTACAGCTCCTTCATTCCCAACGGAAAGGACCATACTCCGGGCAGGCACGGGATGTCCCTGGGGGACCCGGATCTCAACCTTTCCCAAGGTGAGGACCTCTCGGGCCTACCCACCCCAGATTCCACCCCGGAGCTGCCCATCAAAAACATGAAGGCCTTCCGGAACCAGTGGGAGAGGAACCAGAACTGCAACAACGCCAAGGATTCCAAGGCTCCCGCTAGCACTGGCTTCAGCCTGGCTTCGTCACGGTCGGCCTCGGGGGTCACCCAGCAGGTGTTCCCCTTCTCCCACAGCCTGAACAACGGCCAAGCCCTGGGCCACCTGCCAGAGGAGAGAAAGATCCCCAACGAAGAGCGCTCGCAGGGGGCCTCGGCCCAGCAGTCCTCCTGCTGCCCGCAGGCGGTGGTGGACGTGGCGGCCCTGGATGAGCTTCTGAAGCACATCCATGAGGTCAGCGCGTCAGGCAGCCGCAGCATCACCGTGTTGACCTCTCCGTGCGCCCCCCTGCCCGGTAGCTCCGGCCATCACCACAGTCACAGCCAGGGCAGCTTCAGATGCCAGCCCCAGATCCCAGAGACCGAGACGGCCCCGTACTACAGCTCCTCCACCCTGCCCCGGGACAGTCTGACCCGCCGGCTGGACGTGCCCCCGGACGCCGTCTCGGCCTCCTCCTCGGCTGGTGCCACCCCGCTGCAGCAGCAGTCCATCCCGGAGCGCGGCGCTGTGACCCGCCACCACTCCCAGAGGCACTCGCTGATCAAGATGGGCAACGGCGGGGCCGTCCCGCGCCAGCACAGCTTCAGACAGGGCCCGCCCCCTCACCAGCTGCTCACCCGGATGAACTCGGGCGGCGGGGGGGCGGCCGGCTGCGAGGCCCACCGGCCGCTCATTCCCAGCGCCTGCCTGACGCGGCAGCACAGCTACAGCGAGCCGCCCCACCTCCAGCGCGCCGCCATCGTGCGCCGCACGGCCTCCCTCAAGCCCCAGGTGCCCCCCAAGCCTCTGTTCCTCCCCGCCACGTCACCCGTCAACCAGCAAGGCAAGTACGACTACTGAGAGCGAATGAGCCGGACCGAGAGGCTCCGGAAAGACAATACAACCCGTCTCCTCTCTGACGTCGGCCAACCCCGTCGACGACGGGGACGGGGTGGAGGCCGGGGGTGGGGGGGTGGGTGGGACTAACTACTGGCACTAGCATACCTTTCGGCGCGACGTCTAACAATGTCGCTGCACCCCGCTAGCCTCCAAAACCTGATGAATGTCCTTATACCATATTGGTATTAATTCAACGCTACTCGCGGAGGGGGGCAGGCAACGCGAACATGTGATCTGTACCCTTCGGTGAGGCTAAAGGAATGCAGGGGCGAGAGCCCCGATCTCAATGTAAAGGACAGTTCACCGGTCAGCCATAGACGCTGCAGACCTGTCCCTCAACCTAAGAGAGCACCTCTAACACGAACCGGCCAGTGGTGTTTGTATGTATGTATGTATGCATGTGTGTCTAACTGTGTATGCGTGTATATGCACTGCACATATGAAGATACACACAAGGCCTAACCACGCTACGCGAACTGTGGCATCACTGTCAACTCATAGCCATCTCTTAACCCTCTTACGATAGAGATAGTGTGGAGGGCCACTCCGTATATGTTCAGTTAGCATCCCCGGACACAAAGGTTTTAGCAATAACCAACCGTTGTGCAACTCAGCACCAGCCTCTAGTGGTCAGGGTGGGTACTCTTGTTCCTGCAGCGTACCATATTAAATGAATACTTTGATAATGCTTGGGAGATTACGAATCCTGTGCTAATGGAATAAAATGCTGCGGAATAATAACCATGGGGTGAATATACAGCCCACACACATGAAAGTGTTACCAATGTTAGTCACAGGTGGAACCTACCCGGGACAAGAGACCGATTCAGGCTTGGATTATTGATGGATCCTTGACCTGTGTTTGGTATTCTTACTTTTGTGACATAAATGCTATGTTAACTCCAGAGGAATTTGACAGGTCCCCAATATGATTGTCATTGTCATCATCAATGTAGTAATATTTTTCTTTTCATAGTTGAGTAAAGTAACTCACCCTATACTTACAATGCATTTTCCAACTGAAGGTGGGTAAACTTGTTTGTCATTCAAGAATACTAACTTGGTGAGAATTGGTTCCACATTGAGGTGAAATCATCCAGGCTACTCAAGTATTATGAAATTATATAATATTAAAAAATGTAAGTCTTAATGCGGAGCCCCAAGAAATCATTCACGGGCACATGGCGCCCTCTTATGGATAAGCCCTTAAGTGTAATAAAGTCAGTTACTATGTTTACCATATTGCTATAGACATTGTGGATATTGGTGTAAATAAAGGCAACTGTGGAATAATACTAGCTGAACTGTGATTTGTATAAATGATAGTGTGCCGTGTTTAACAGAATGTTGGTTCACTCCTGAAGAGACTCCCTGAATGTTGGTTCACTCCTGAAGAGACTCCCTGAATGTTGGTTCACTCCTGAAGAGACTGCATATTTGAGGTTCTATGTATGTAGGTTGTCCTAAAGGGCAAGTTTGATCGTTAAGTAGATAGGGCAATTGGTAAGTAACCAAAATGTTTCTGGTTAAATTTTGGCAGTTGTTTCGCTCTTGAGCAAGACGCTCATCTTAATTGACCTTGTATTTTGCTCTGGATAGTACATTTTTTTGGTGTTTAATGATCAAAATCAAGGATATCCAACTCCAATCCTGAAGGGCTGAAAACATTAAAGCTGATTTTTTTCAGGTATTTAATGCTGTATTGGACAGGAACGTGGTGAAGTCCTTCCTGAAAGAGCAGGTGTGAGTCGAACCCACACCAAAGCAGTACATGTGCACAAGAGGCAGCGGCTTAGATGACTGGATGATGGTGGAGCTGTTACTCCTCGTTCTCCTGGCAATAATGAATGTGAATCCCCTTCCCGCTCTTAACATTCTGCCCACCACCAAAATGAATATTTATGAACAATCACTGCCCCAATTGAATAGTCATGGATAATTTACCTTGAATGTAACAGCTGTTTAGGATAGAACATTTGGCTAAAGAAAATAATGTGATTATATGATTTTGAAAATAATTAGTGTTAATATTTGGCTGGGCATTCAAAAGAAATGCTTCCCTTTGCAGCCACATGCCCAGCTTTTAAAACCTTTAGCTCTGTGGCACCCTCATGAGGTCTTCTGCACACTGAACAGCACCAAAGGAAAACCTATTCTGATAACTAAGGGCCAAAATACAATCAATGCCATTTTCAATATGCCATACGCAGTATTTATGCAAATAAATTACATAAATACAAGTCAATTAGACATTTTCCAAGTCTGAAAAAACAGATACATGAGGTTTGGCCACTATGGTCAAAGCTGATCTTAAATCCAGTGACGGATTTGTCCATTCTCTGACGGGCCAAATTATTTTGTTAAAGCAGCCGCCGAAGTGAATGTGATTCCTTGTTGCTTTTTAGTGAACAGGATCCCTACACAAATGCCTTTTAAAATCTGCAATGCCTATTACCAAAGTCGGAAAAAGCAACATGCTGTCGTGCTCACACATAAGAAATTGATAGCTTTGTGTACTGAGTTGACTAAAGAGGAAACTTTAATGATAATGAAGGAATGTATTATCATGTATTATCATGGAACATGTGATTTGAACCAAAATAAGATCAACCATACTAACAGGTATATTGAAACAGTTGACAAAAATAATTAATGGATGACGTAACAAATGTAAAAAAATAGGGTATGTAGACCAGAAAACAAAGGTAACGAGTTTTAGGCCAAGTGTGTTGACAAGCACAATGTGCGCTCAGCCAGGTTTCTTAATCAACCAAAAATGGTAACAAACAAAGCAACTGAAAACGATAGAATAATGAACTACCAGTCTAACCAGCGATTGTTGTTTTTTTTATTCACATTAATTTCAAAACGGTCAATTGAATCCATGGCGCAGAACATCCATGTTATAACGCAACTGTCATAAAAGCAATTAATCCATGTTAGCAGAGACTTCATTCACGGCAAACGCAGAACTTGTCAGCTAAATAAAAAATGTACTTTAATTTCAGCTTTGCAACAAAAAAAATAGGCTCTGCTATGTATTTCTGAGTAATGTCTTTTACACCATATACAGACCATGAATTGCTTATCAAAAGAACCTCAATATTATTTACATTATTCTCAGATCTATTATAATCGACTTTAGTCATTTCTGCTTGTGTCAGGCAATGAACCTGACAGTTACAAATAAACATTTTTCAGCGCATGAGATCTGCAAGATCTGATATTGGCTACATTCTGGCCTTACGTCTTTACATTGCTTAACCCCAAAAGATCAGATGAAATAAACACCTTTTTTCACAGGTATGTATAGATGAATGCTCCTAAAATGTATAATTAAGCAGTAATTCCTAATATGGGAGAAAATCCAAACACAAAAAATGACTGACATTAACCCAACAAAACTTTAGTACATTCACATTGCATTGTACTGTCAACTCTTTAAAGTGGACTGTAGTTATGGGATTGGGTTTTTGTTCTGTAGGACTGTCAATATGACTCTTGTGAACCCGCATTTAAGGCATTAATGTATTACAATGTTTTATCAGAGTAAAAGATTCTAGAAGAGAGAAGTAAAAAAAAAAAAAAGTTCAACTGTTCTTCCCCAACCATTTAAGCTCCAAGTAAGGTAGTTGATCATTTATAAGGAAAACTTTGAGAAATATGCTGGTCTTCAGTTGGCAAATCAAATATTAAGGGGAAAAGGGAAAGACCAGTGAATTTAATTATGTATTATCATACTTTCCCATCTCCGTACTAAATTTGCATGTTTGATCAGTTTTATAACAGCTTCTCTCCAAGCAAATAAAACAACAATGTACTACGACTAACACGTCAAAACATTTTTGTCCCAGAAGTGACAATATTTGTAAAACTGACAAGCAGGTGCTTGTTCAATTCAAATATTTTGTCCTCCACTGCGGTGCTCAATTCAAAGGGGCTTCACTGGTGCCATTCATGAAAGCACTTTCTATCAGGGTTGATGCAGAGGGCTACCTGGCACTCTTGGCACTTCCATTGAGAATCTATATTGACTCCATTCTTCTTGCACTGTAAGCACCTCTTCAGTACCTTTTTAACATAAGACTGCTTCCTGACAGGAATTGGCATTTCGACTGGGACTGGCACGTGTGTAGTTTTCCTTCTCAATCGTGTATTTCTCCATCTCAATTCTTCCCGGAGGCTGATAGTCATTCCACAGAGTGTAGTTGTAAGCTCTTCGATGAAGGCATGTCGGGTCATGGGTGCAGTCGTGTCCTTCTTGCACAGCTCCACATGTATTCCATAACTGTTTGTCACCGCCATGTCCAGAAAGTGAAAGAATAAAAAGTTATACCCGCCCATTATTCCTGGTTGGTCTGAAAAGTATTGAATCATCTGATCTGAAGAGTTGACACTTTTCTTGTGTTGATCGTAAGCCAGAACTGGTGCAGGGACTGGAATTGACTTACGAGTCCAGCTGCCATCCTTGTTTTTTATTCGCCTGTCTACAGTGTCCCCTCCATATGATTCATGAATGGTGGAAGCAATTGACACTTCCCGTGCATCCTTCCACTTCACAAAGAGCAGGGAGCCCTCTCTCATCCACCGTAAAGATCCTCTTGGGGATTTTTTGGTCAGTGAATTTTCTTCTGATCTTGGGAACCCCCTTCTGCCTTCCAGCATGGTACCGCATGCTCCCATTTTCAGGACTAATAAGTCCTTGAAAAGTTTTGGACTGGAGAAGAAGTTATCCAGGTACAGATGGTAACCTGATCCGAGGAAGGCAGGCCTCACGAGAGACATCACTGCATCATAAGACATCCCAGAACCTGTGGGGAATGTGGTTTTGCCTTTGTAAACAATAAAGTCAACTGTATAAGAATTGTTGGCATCAGTTAACGCAAATAACTTAACCCTCTCCTTGGTTCCCGCAGCTAATGGCACAGTCCATTCGTGTATGTTCAGGTCTCTCTGTGGGTGGTAGAAGGTCTGGCAGGCCTGACGAATGTCATTCATTAATGGTTGGAGGCAGAAAAGCGCATCATATTCGGTTGTGCCCTTTTTCTGGTTATTTTTAAAAAGATCAATAGGGTAACTGATGTGAAGATTACGTAATATGTACAGGTATCTTTTACAATTCATGCAAGACGTTAGATAGGACATTGAGAAGAGATGATTTTGCCTCCAGCAATCCACCATATCTCTAAGCTTCAGCTGACCAATGAAGAGGACCATTCCAATGAAATTATAAAACTCAATTAAATTAATGCTTTTCCTTTTTATGTTATATTTATGTTGCTTTTCATGTTCCAGGTCTGTATCTGTTTGCTGGTTTGTGTGATAGCAGAGGGTTTTGACGGTGTTCTCACTGAAAAACAGCTTGAATAAGTCCAGAGGAGTGCTTTTTGATGAGAGGTCATCTAGTTGTACTCCCGGCTGCCTGGCTGGGGCAAATTTCAAATTATCAGGAGCCTCATCAGGGTCTTTCTCTGTTTTCCATGGCTGTTTTGACAGGGTTGTGCTGTCTATTGAAGATGGAGTTGCAAGCTTTGGGATTTTGGGCTGTGGTGACTCCTGTGAAGAGTCAAAGACTCTTTTAAGTGGGGAATCATTTTCTTCTGGATGTGGTGGTGACGCTTCATCCTCGGTTTCCTCACTAAAAAAAAGGAAGAAATGACTGTCATATACTCGTTTTGGCAAATCAGCAAGATAAGTTCAAACTTAAAATTTCAGACCATAAAACGGCAAAGACATTTGAGATTTTTTAAGCTTAATACAACATTCTATCTATATCATAATATATTTGATTTTTGTGTTACAAGTCTTCATGATGCCCAGCCAGCATCATGAGTTGCAGTTTCCAAATGAAAACTTCACTCAACTCAAGAAGCATGGTCACCATTCATTAAATTGAGAAAAGTGAATGCAAAAAATAACACAAACAATGAGTCATATTTTGGCCTCAAACACATGGGGGAGCTGTATACTTTCTTTACATCAATTTCTCAAACAAAACATTTGAGTAGTATGTTTTGTTCTCCAAAAAAAAGGGTTGGTCCCACAATAAATACAATAAATATCCTCTGGACTAGAGAACAGTGAAGTCTGATAAGTTTGGCGCACGCATTTGACCACTCCTCCATGCAGCACATCAAGATTCTTGATAATCTATGGTTTGCGCTGGTCGACAGCCCTCTTCAATTCAGATCACATGTACAGGTTTTCAATTGGATTCAAATCTGAGATGGCCATTGTAAAACATTGATTTTGTGGTTCAACAACCATGTGTTGATTTTGATGTACAGGTGCTGGTCATATAATTAGAATATCATCAAAAAGTTGATTTATTTCAGTAATTCCATTCAAAAAGTGAAACTTTGATATTATATTCATTCATTACACACAGACTGATATATTTCAAATGTTTATCTCATTTAATTGTGATGATTAAAACTGACAACTAATGAAAATCCCAAATTCAGTATCTCCGAAAATTAGAATATATGACCAATACAAAAAAAGGATTTTTAGAAATGTTGGCCAACTGAAAAGTATGAACATGAAAAGTATGAGCATGTACAGCACTCAATACTTAGTTGGGGCTCCATTTGCCTGAATTACTGCAGCAATGCGGCGTGGCATGGAGTCGATCAGTCTGTGACACTGCTCAGGTGTTATGAGAGCCCAGGTTGCTCTGATAGTGGCCTTCAGCTCTTTTGCATTGTTGGGTCTGGCGTATCGCATCTTCCTATTCACAATACCCCATAGATTTTCAATAGGGTTAAGGTCAGGCGGGTTTGCTGGCCAATTAAGAACAGGGATACCATGGTCCTTAAACCAGGTACTGGTAGCTTTGGCACTGTGTGCAGGTGCCAAGTCCTGTTGGAAAATGAAATCTGCATCTCCATAAAGTTGGTCAGCAGCAGGAAGCATGAAGTGCTCTAAAACTTCCTGGTAGACGGCTGCGTTGACCT
>JACXGI010015499.1:0-17335 GCA_016801175.1 Esox masquinongy
ACACACACACACACACCTCACAAGAGTGGGTACTTGCCTTCCTCGGCCACCTGATGACCCACGGTCGTTGTAGAAGGACGACTTTCCCCTCCCTCCAAAGCTGTTATAGGCTGCGTCTTGCCTGGGAGCCCCGCCCCAGCCTCCACTGTCCTGCCCACCAAACCCTGGCGAGGGAGAGTGTATAACTCAGTGAGTAACAGGCTGCAGGAATGATCTACCACAATCAACTTTACCGTTTGGGAAGCAAGCAGCTATTTTATTTTAATAGATTTGTTTGAATGACTGGAAAATGGGGTTAGATGGGCTCTGCAGAGACATTTTCTATTAGTCCGTTCAGTATTATCTGCATGTGTGATCAATAAATTGTACACCTGTAAGTGTTGTAAATAAATCATTCCGATTTGCCTTAACAGGTATTACATAATTACTATCGCTGGTGCCTCTGAAGATGTGATCCACCATTAGCAGCTAGTAATTACTAGCATTACCGAGTAAAATATTAGTCTGTATGCAGGGTAGGATCTAGAGGACCAGATCTACAGCATAACACCTACCTACTATTAATATTTGGCCATTGGTATTATGGATTAATAAGAACATCATTTGGCACAGTAGGTTTCCCCACCTGCGGCGTGCACTGGCTGATTAAACGGGGGGCCACCCATGGTGTTACTGCGGTAGCTGCCACGCCCACCTCTGTCATTTCGGGGAGGCCCGCTGCGTCCCCCGAAGCCCCCATTGCGGTTGTCATGGTAACCGTTGGCAAAGCCGTTGCTGCGTCCGCTTTCCCATCCGCCCGAAGAGTCTTCGCATGGGGAGGGGAGTGGGGGGGAGAGAGGGAGGATAAGACTGAGCCGGAGTATGTTCTATGGGGTTGTCATGTCAAACATCCAAGAGGATAGGCTGGACCCAGAGGCCCATCACCCTCTACCAAAAGGCAAATTAAACATCAGCAACGCTAGGGTCAATTGATCAAAGGACCTATGACAGTCAGAATGTAGCCTAAACTTGTTCGTGACTAGAAGCAGCGTGATGCAGAAAAGACAAGGAATCCAAGGGACAATACCAGAACACTTTCCAAATTATTCCCAAAACAATTTAATTGGTTACGCTCTTTCACACAAGCTCAGACCTCTGGCTGGGGGGGGGGGTGTCATTTACCATAGCAACCCGCCCAGTGCTGCACACGGCCAGGTGCATTGGGCCACTATGGACGATAGACGGGACAGCCTGGGCTACACCAATGCAGCCAGACCAACAGTCCCAACCGACACATCCAGGTTAGAGTCCAGGCAGTTCACAAAGTCATCCAAATCAAAATACTTGACTGAAAAGCATTAAGGAAAACTGAAATGTCTTTCCCTGGAACAGGTCCCAACCATGATCAGTGTCCCGTTGGGTTGGTACGGCTCCAGATAAGACGGCCAGCTGAGCCTAGACGTCCGGTGCGGTGTAGCTTCCACACTAACCTGCGGGGTCCTCAGAGGGTCCACAAACACACACTAAATAACCCTGGGCCTTATGCAAACAGCGCTAGCCAGTAGCCACATTCCGCAGGATCGAAAGAGGCCGTCCAGAGGCAACGCTAAGGAACAACAATCAGCTGGTTTCATCTCGGACAAGACGCGAGGAGTCCCGAAACGTGTTCACGAAGCCCAGTCCTTCGATGAAAACTGCATCAGGGATGCACTAACACGGAGAACGGATGCATGACTACATGAGGCTATTCTACGTACAACAGGACTACTGGAAATGGTCGTGGTTAGGGCCGTGTTTAAAATCAGTACATCGGCTCTCTCCAAACAGTGCAGTTAACACAGCAGGCCAAATGAAGACGGAAGGACAAAAGGATCCCCTCACCATACGTAGCAGCAGGCCGCAAGCAGACGTCACACTGCGAGCACAAAAACTGTCCGAGTCACACAGGGTTTCCAAGGCATTACAGAGCCTACAGGAATTATCCTTAAACTGAGGATGTTAGCATCAAGCAGCTCCAATAACAAAAGTCCCAACGACAACTCGGAGCTCACTCTCACTCAGAACAACCATGCACCAAATGCCAACTACTGCGTACTACAAGACAAGTCCCGACTCCGGTCTGTGGCCGCATAATCTCAAGTGACAGCCTATTCACAGTAGTGGGAATTGGGGGTGTTGTTTTCCATGGGTAATATGCGTCATGCAGGACGAACCAGGCATACCCCAGCTGTCGGAGCAGCTCCCACCGTGGAAGTGGTGAGAGACAGGCTCCTGAGAGGCCAGTCTTGGGTTACCTAAGCCAAGGTACAAGGGGAAGGAGGCTGTGAAACCAGACTTCTATATGCCCGTTGATGGAAAAAGAGCGCAGGTTGACTCTACACTAATAGTTACCGGTCATACAGTCATCCCATCCAGGTGGATAGCTATTTCTGTGTCTTTGGTGGCGTTCAGGCTGCCATGTCTGATGGTACTGCTTAAGAGAAACTTTCAGGGACATCATATTATAAAAGTATTGATGTTTCAGTAAAAAAATAACTGGGTTATAGTATGTGTAAGATTCTACATTCAGCACATCCCAAAACACACACACACAGAATCAAGAAAAATGCAAGCGCCCAATACTGCTAGGTTATTACTGAAAGCAGCTTTGATAAGATGTGTTAAAATCAGATGTGCTGCGATGTCAGCAAAAAACAACAAAAACATTTGCCCAGATGGCAGCTGCTGGTATCATACTTCCTGCTCTCCAATACAATTTTGAAGCATCTCAGCCAAACCAGCAGAGAAAAGCACAATAATCAATCATGTTGTGAAGCTGGGTGTTGTATTGGCTTTCCAAGGTCTAGGCACCTTTAAACTGGATTCCAGATACACAGATTCAGCTCAAGTTGGCGCCAATGCACCTTGTCAGATCATTACCACAGAGAGTTTTAAACGACACGAAACATCGGGTGACACAGGACAAATGAACAGAATCTGTCTATATCTGGAAGCCCCCACATTGGTGTTGCTGGTGTGTAAAAGGCCATTACATGCGTCTAATAATGCAGGGTGTCCTCAGCATAGAGCAGGCGGGTGGGACTTACAGAAGTTTACTGGTGGTGGCACAGAATAACCGTACTGTCTACCAGAGGAATAAGCATTTTCTGTTGTGGAACAAAAGATACAAATAAAATGTCACAGTGTGTGAGATAACTAACCCAAGACAAACTGGTTGCCGTGATAAATACGTTTAGTCTGGCGCTGACGTGTATGATTTAACAATGCTTAGTGAGTCATGGTGTGAGTCAGACATTTAGCATTAATGAGTCAGTGCTAGGCAGGCTAACTTATTTTTTTGGAACACTGACAGATTGTGATGTGTTTGACTTCAGCGGGCAGCAAGCTGTACAGGACTGGTAAAGGTTCAACACCAGCAATCCTGTTAGGCCTTTGATTAAGATGGCAAGAGGCCTACGATTTCCTTTAAGTCAAGTATTCATTTTTTTATTTACTCGCCAGTTATCTTTGAAGCAAGGAATTGCTGGTATTTCATAAGACTGATGCAGAACAGGAACACTAGTTGATTGCAATAAAACGTTTGGTAAAAGAAACTTTTGTATTTTGGCCGTTCAGGCCCAAAAATGAATAGCTCCGATTGAAATGCTAACATCTGGTTAACGTCTGTAGTCTGGTCTGTCAATTACAGCCTATTAAGGCCAGCGATAGTACCTACTATAAAAGCTGCGCTAACTTAACATGCCAGTATCAACAACAGGCCAACAAATACGCAGTAAATAGGAATTACTAGACTGTCAGGTTGACAACTGTCTGTAGTTTTCTATTCCTCAGAAACGCTCAAAGGGGTCATTCTGAGTTCTTCCACTGACCTGGTAGTGTGGAGTTGTTTCACTACTTTTCCCTTGAGTTTCAGCCCAAATTAAGTGGCATGTAACATAATCCGACATCCTGTGCTAGTTAATTGTTTGGACTTTTAGAAACTTAGACGGACTGACTAATGTTACCCTGAAGACCATAAAATAATATTTGTCTACATTTCAGTGCAATTCCCTGCATCCCAATTTGAATGCACACGGCACCCATTCAATTGAAACTCACTGGATTAGCACGGACTCTCCTGACTGTAGCCTATGCTGGTCATTAACGTGTGTGACCTGACTGCTCAAGTGGGGCTGTGTCAAGAAAGAGCAGTAAACGTTTCAGTGTTTTAAACGTACTTCCCCTGGTTAAACAGTTTAGTCTTCCGCAAAGATAGACTACGCCTTGACGTTTTTTGTTTTAGTCATCAACGCTCAGCTTGCGTATGCACATAAACAGCAATCACCATTAGGGGAATATCACACATGGAGATAGAATACTTCATTGATTATCCAGTGAATGGAACGGTGGCACTACCGACACGTCGGTGGACTAAGGGTTGTGTGTGAAGCGTGGCCACCTATCCTGCAGAGATACTGACGGAATGTAGGTTGTTTTTCCATTACAAAACTCTGCCCTGGAAACATCAGTCTCTCTCGCCATGGCAACCAAAAATGAGCACAAATCTAGTTTCCCAGGAGTATGGAAGTGAAAAAAAAGCTTAACTGTCACAAATGTGTTAACGTCTGGTCAAAGATAATTAGCATTTTTTGGTACGGCGCTACACGCGCATTTGAAACACCCGAAACATTCTAAACCAAGGCTAGAAGTAGTTGACACCTTTCCGTATTAAAAGACATAAGTCATCCGGTCCAAACTTAGGACAGAAGGGTAGGTCTAAAGACCTGCCACAGGAATGTGTATGGTATTGGTGGTAGAATCCTTTTACATTGAACAGGTGTTGAGACTACCAAGGACTGTGGTAATATCAGCGAGTGTGGATTTCTGGTGTGTGATTTAGTCTGTGACAACAGAACACTTACCGTTTTTGGACACCTCTTTGTTCCTCAAGTGAGGTGGAATGTAACGCCCTAGGAAAAGTGAGAAAGTTATGACAGTCAAGTCTTCACATGGAGAAGTGTGCTGGATGTTAAAGCTGTCAATGAGGATGAGAACAAGCAACACCGCATGCCAATAGTTTGAGGAAACTGAAAATCAGCCTAGTAAAAAAAAAAAAAGTATGTTCCTGTGGACTTGCGACATACATTTTCTGTGGTTTAATGCCCTAAGGAGACATTGTGTGCTGATGAAATGTATCTGGTTTTGTGCCTTAGAGCAAGGCAAGTAACCCTAATTGTTTTCCGGTAAGTTAAATTACTAAAATGTTAAATGTTCTGGGAAAGAGGACTTGCCAATTTTCTGATTGAATGTATAAATGGCACTGTGTAGCTACTGGAAAATAATTTGTTTACATCCATATCTGCGCTCCAAGAGAACCACCATCAGATGCTAAACTACATTTATGTGAATACTTACTGCCGGTACCTCCTCCCTGTCCGTCAGAGTTCAAGTCTAGGCCAGCCAGCTGAAGAAAAAGAAAAATAGAGTTAAAGCCCAATCATAAGGATAATTCAGCAAACTAGCCACACTAAGGGCCTCGTTCCACTCGAGCGAAGGCCTGACACCCAGTTTTATACTTCACGCCCCAAGCAGCACACAATTGGACCCTTTCAGAGTCTTGAAGCTGCTCACCATGAGGACTACCACCTTGTTTTTATTTAATTCTTGCAGGGGTGACATCTAAGGAAGTGCACAATTGAGTACAAACACTAACCAGACATAAGGTTAACTTTCAAAAACAAAATTTACTCAGACATCGCAAGGCGTTTTGTGTTCAGAACCACTACCCTGAAAATATGACCCACCGTGAGATAACTGATTTTGTAATTGAGATATTAAGTAGGCTACTGATAAAAACATTTCGGTAGTCTACACATGATTATTATATTTCTGAGCAGTAAAACTCCAAATAAGTAAACCGGGGCATATCTGTGTAAATGTGGCCTGTCTTGACTGGTAAAAAGAAACCATTTTTGGATAGGGATTTAAGTTAGGGTTATAATTAGGTTTAACAGGTTTAAAGTTAGAATTGGATGTGAAGTAAACATCTGGGTTTTGGGGTTAAGTGTAGAGGAGAAAATGGATTTTCAATGGAAATACATGTAAGCCCTATTAGTAAAACAAGGACGTGCACATTCACATAAGCTATAGTTTGTGGTGGTACTATTCCATATTAACATTAAAGACTGGAGGGTTACGTTAAATTTAGGTGTCTTATTGAAGACATGTGGTTGACAAACTGTTAAATGAAAGTCCATTAAAGGGGTAACTATGAATATATAGGCATTTACTCCTGAATAAGGTAAAAAAAAAAAAAAATTAATAGTTGCAGAAGTGTAACCCAGCAGAACCCAAAGATCATTTCACTCCATTTGTTCCCCTTAAAACAACACACTTGTAAGCAGTCTCTTAACCAAAATATCCTACAAATGTTTAAGATACCATAAAAAGGCTGGAGGTAACTGTGGTGATTGCGTCTTTCACTTGTTTCATTGTTAATCTTACTTGTTTATCAATGTGAATTCTCAATGCCAGCTGTTCCAGATTAAACTCAAACTGACTTTGAAAAACAAGGACTTTAACTGTAAATGTAAATATTGTGACAGTTACATGTGGTTGTGTATAGGGTTTCTAGAACTGTACATTTTAGCACTCCACTGGGCTACAGCAGTGCCTGGCACAGCTACAGTAGGTGATGCACTCAAGTGAATCGTTTCGCCCCCAGAACAGTCTGGCACCACGGGCTCCACAGCACAGGCAGGGCTGATGGCCCGACACAGCAGCGGCACAAAGTACCCACTGGAAATGCGTTGTACCCCACCAAATGATTCATGTGCAGAGGAAGCAAAGCGCTTTGTGCAACTCTAAATTATGTTCGGTTAAAATGTTACTCTGTTTTCCTTTTGCTGAGGTGGCATGCATATATATAGACATCCATGATGCGCAAGTTCTTACACTTCTTGATGTTGCTTTCAGAAACTTAATAGAAGTTGCTGCCAAAACTACATACATTAACTTAATCTAGAATGCAAAGGTGTAAAGTCAACTGTACCTTGAAAGATCAAGGGTTTAGGAGTTGGGACCGGCAGTCAAATTTCTGTAAGGGCGGTTGTTACAAGCACACTAAATCACTATAAGGACTAAAGAAAACGTGAATGTTTTTCAATCATCTATAGTGCACAACTACCAAGTTGAATATTATTCATTTAAATATGCAAGTTTTTGTAAAACAACTGAAAATGTTACGTTGATAGGACATTCCAGTCGTTTACATTAAAAGTTTCAGTGTGTTTTTATAGACATGGCCATTGTTTTGCACATTTTTGCCCATGAATTTTTGTGAATTGCTCTGAAACACAAATTGAAATAACTCTAGTGGTCAGGTCAATGAGCACGAAACAAAGTACGCGTTGATTTTTTTGCCCGTGTCTACCACTAGCATCACCATTACACCAAGTTTTAAGTCTGTCTTGGCGTAGACGTAATGAACAAATAAACCTAATTATGAGAATCAAAAGGCGATGTTCATTTTAGGGACCCAACACCCTTTACGCCCCATAACATCTAGGTTTTGCTACTAACATTGACAACACATCGAAGTTTTGAAGAGTTGTTAGGCTCCCGTTTGCGTAACTACAGACAGGACAAGAAATTGTTATTTCCTGCGCCACGTTTCAAGTCTCAACAGTTACTTTTACCGGCCGGCAACAATTCATCAATCTAGCTAGCCGAATATAATTGCCAGATTGCCAACTAACTCCAGATTACATACTGAGTAGTGTAGATACTGTAGATAACTGTTAGGCCTGACAAAGCCTGGATACGATTGCCGTAAAATATTTAGCTAACTGCGCAATCGATACCGGCCTGTGTCACGTGTAATGTTAGCTAGCTAGCGTCGTCAGGCTGGTAAGTTATATGAATAAGACACTAACAATATATTTAAAGACCTCTTGCTAGTACCTATGCCATAAAAAACACTACAATGTTCACGATATTACAGGGACAAAATCAGTAATTAGTCTGCTCAGAATTTAAAACTGTTAGGCACCGTTCCCTAGCTCCGCCATGACCAAATAATTTCACCGGCGACATACCACCAACCACCATTTTACCAGCCACATCCACGCAGTTAGCTAGGCTATGAACCACTTTAGCATGTTAGCTTAGCATTCGCGTTGCTAGTTAACGGGGTGTTCTCCTAACTGCCCAAACTTCATATTTGGAAGTTTCGATTTTATAAAATAAATGAACAAAATAAGTAAACACTCACCTGCTGATCTAGACCGTGTGGATTATCGACGACCACATGACTCATAACTAAAGACAATAGTGAGGATTATTTGTCAAGAGAAAGGATTTTCTTTGTTAGCACGCTAGCTAGTTTCTTTGTAACGTTAGATTACAGAATTCGACCTAGATTCCAGTAAGAAATATGTAGTTAACTTCACGTCTTTCCAGCCAATAAAACAAATATCTTTGTAAATAAACGTTCCTTCCAGAAAGTTTTGACGTGACCGCAAATTAAAGAATCCACTCGAGCTGTAACCGACACCTTCAACTGGCTTCTCCGTGGTGGAATGAAGCTAAATTAACACACACAGGTACCGCGAGATATCACTAGAACCCGCAACCTGGCAGACAGACCTCGCGATGTTCTATTTTGTAAAGATTTTGCGCTAAAATATTTTGGTACCATGTCTGTTTTTTACTCAGGTGAACTGCGTATAATAGTGTAGTAAATTGTATTGTTATATAAGATTTTTATAAAAATGTTTTAGGATAGGAAATAGTAAAGGAAGCAATAACTTGTGCCGTCTTGGCTGTATCTCAACAGTCTAAAAGGACACCTCTGTATCCTTTATCTGCAATTAAACATTGATCTGTAAAGTGTTTGACAGGTTTAAGTACACATTTTATACGTTCCCACATAGTATCCTGTCACATCAGAGCTGATAACTACAGGAGGTAACCTAGACCAGAGAAGGCCCACCTGGTCATTCCTGTTGTTGTTCACCTGGTTATGCAGCTGATCTGGATTCTGCCTAAAGACTTTGGACAAAGCCCACCTGTATTTATTTATTTATTGACTTGCTGGTCATCTGAACATACAAAAATATTGATGTGTCCTAAAAAGGACATGCACTCTTATAGTCACAGCCAGAAGAGATCAACTCCTCTCCAGGTTTCTTCCTAGGTTCCAACCCTGCTAGAGCATTTTTCCTAGGCACTGTGCATCAATTTCTTGTTGTTGTTTGCTCTTCGGGATTTTAGGCTGGGTATCTGTGAGCACTTTGTAACAACTACTAAGGGCTTTATAAAATAAATGTAATTGGTTGATTGATTGAGGAGTTTTGTAGCTTACATGAATACCCTTTGCAAAAATCCTTATATCACTCTCACTCTCTGTTTTCCTTGCTATCTCTTTTTGCCTTCGCTCACTTTGATTCTCTCTAATGTGCTCAGTGTCCCCACTCTACGTAGGGGCTGCCCCAGAGCAAGACTTATCCATGGTGCCGGGGCAATAAGGAGATCAGAGTGGCCCGGGCTGTTTAAAAATAATAATAAGAGTGTTTCCTCAAGAGGGCGTTCTCAGTTCCTGTACTGTTTCTGTTCTGAGCAGGGTAGCCTTGGGGAAATTCAAGCTTGGTGAAGAGAGGCCTAATTTTGGAGGTAAGGTATGTGTGACCGCAGTAGTGGGCGACATGATCCTTGCCTGTCCGACCAGCAGACCATGCAAAATGCCTTGTTCAGTGAATGTCAAAATTAAAACCTTATTTGTTCTGGCTGTGAACTCCAAAAAGGTAAATTACTGTGAACTTTTGTGCATGTAGGTTGTTCATGCTGACTGGAAAATCACTTAAAATATATGAAGAGATGACAAAGGAAAGAAAGAGGAGAGAGTATCCTGAAAGAGCAGTAGGCTGGAGTTGAACAGATGCTGGTGTGATATCCTGTATGTGCACCAGAGGTTGACATGTGGACCACCGGACCATCCCTCTGCCAACACTTACAGGATTCCTATGCAATGTGAAAACTCTAAAATAAAGAACAGTAAAAATAACCAGGGAAAAATATACTATGTAATTGTAATGCAAATATGAGAAGAGATTTAGGGGTGGCCAGTCAGTCAGTTTCACATTTGTATTCCAAAGCATTACTAATCAAACTCTGCACAAACAAATATACACTGAGCTCACAGAGAATTGTATTATCACATTCACTTGAATTATAATAGCATTACTTACTGTACATTTTTCCATTAATATCACTGATTTAGCAGTAATGTATATATATATAATACCGTTCAAAAGTTTGGGGTCACTTCGAAATTTCCTTGTTTTACATGAAAACATACATGAAATGAGGAAATATAGCAAAAGGAATAGGAAATATTGTCATTGACAAGGTGAGAAATAATGATTTTTAATTTAAATAATAATTGTGTCCAGCGCTTGACATTAACTTTTTTTGCTCACCAGCCACTGTGGCTAGTGGTTTTCCAAAATTACTAGCCACTCAGCATTTTTACTAGCCACCATTTTGTTGCGGGGAATTACGTTTTATCTGTTAAAATTTGACTATGGTGTGCTACATCTTAGCCTGTCTTGTTCACTGGTTCAGTCACTATTAGGCAAAGGTGGTACCCCACTCTACCAGACACCTCTCTGTGAAATACTTTATATAATGTGGCTACACACTTGAAAAATACTATTATAGTGTTATATCTGACCTGTTGTCCATGTCCACTTGAGCAGCTAATGCACGCTACAATGTCCTCCCTAATATCAACCAAAATATGCAAGCAATATATTTATTCTTAACATAACATAGAACTATTAACATTTTATTTAAAAAGAAATATGAAATTACCAATAAGCTTTATAATTAATCGCAGTCAATATTATTGTTGTCAATTTTTGTTATGCTATGTTCTTGTTAATATAGACTTGCATAAAAAAACGAAACAGAGCTGTATTTATTACAGCCTTGTCAAGTTTTTTCCTCATCCTTGCTACATCGTTAATCTCCCTCGACTTCATTCAGCTCTACTAGGCTCTGCTGCTGTCACTCACTCCAAGTTTTAATATTTAGCTAGACACCATTAATCATTGTGTTAAACTGACTGAAGTTTCTTATTAAGTTTACTTCCACCACAAATAGCATCTATGAACTGTATGGCTTTTATTAGCCAGTAATAAGCCTACTAGTATCTACTTACTACCCGGAATAGTCATAAGAATTGAGCAATTGCTAGCGAAACTGAAGATGAACTTTACACTGCCAAAGCTATTTGATTTCATGGCACAACAACGTTTGTTTTTCTTTCATTTGTAAATGACATTGAAACAATAACTATCCATATAGGTGACGACAACTGACTATTTTGTCAAGTGAAAAGACGAGAGAATCGTGGAAACCCCTCTTTTACTGTGCAAGTGGTTGTGATCTATTGGCTATTACCCCAAAAAGGATGCACGGATGCCTACTTCAAAACTCCACCAGAAATAGTCGCAATATAACCATAGACAGTTTTATTTTAGGCTTCCTATACCACAGCTACTGAAGGTTGTAGCCAGCAAAGATTTTGTCTGTCCTGAACAAATCCTAATGCTGCGGCGAGACTCGAACACCGGTTGCCGGCATGGCAGGCTGCATCAAACCACTACGCTATTTAACAAAGGACACTCACTCACTCAGTAAGAGACATTCGCTCTTCTGGGCTGGCTCCGCTTACGCAGTCCGGCAAAAACTACTTAGTTTAGCTAGAGCTGTTTGAGGAGAAAATCCTGATGTGATAGGTTGATAGAGAACCTTTCAAACAGACTTAGTGCTGTAATCCAAGCAAAAGCTGCTTCCATGAAGTATCAGTTCTGGTGCATGTACAGTCATGTTACCAAAGCACTGAACATTTTAAATTTTCTATCAAATAATTTGTTGGTTTTTTGCACATGACTCACAGGAGTGTCTGTAAATGATACAACATCCCAAGGGAAAACATAGCAGTAGTATTTCAGTTCTATAGTTGGACTAGCTAGAGGCTGCAAAGAAAAGACAACTTAACAATCATCAGCCACCCTGACTGGATAGCATAGAGAATTCAGCGACTATTTGTCTTTCCTCTGGGACAAGACAAACCAAAAACAAAACACAACTTCCACTTCTCACCACTGAAAAGGCTTGAACCAGTCTTGAGGTAGCCTACATTAAGTGTCCATTGTTTTCTTCTACCCAAGTTTGGGGCCGATGTCAATGTTACTGCACCAAAGCCATTAAATATTGTTGATTACAACATCTTGTTTAAGGGTAAAAAAGGCTCTGACATGATCTGTCTTAATTACAGCATTTACATTAACAAAATCTGCATTTCTAATAAGGGTGTGTGGACTTTTGATGTCCACTGTTTAAATTCCTGTGTGCGATTGAACAACAACTAACTATATAAACAACATTCAGCCAAGGGCCACGCAACTTTCTCAGTAATATCCCACTCTTGTCAGCAAAATTATTATGATAAATTAGTAGCCAATTTTGGGCTTTGGCTGAGGTTAGGGTTAAATTGTTACAGCAACAGAAGTCTCTGACGACAGCTATGTTAACCACCTGACTGATATATCTCCTGACTATTTTACCAGTTGCGCACTTATTCTTCAAGTCGGTTTTTGCATGTTTAGGGGATTTATGTAGACACAACCAACATGGCAGAATGTCTCCTTTTCGGTTGGTCACTTCAGTGACACTCTAGTAGAAGGATTTTTTTTCTGGCTTATGGGTTCAGTTTAGGGATCATTACATAAGGTTGGTGTTAGGGAAAAGGTTATTGGGTTTCGGAAAATCTGATAAGAATTGAGTCCTGCTCAGTTACTAAAACTCCCACACCTGTATGGGTATGTTTGTGTGTGATCCTGGTGTAACAACACATCTGAGGATCAGAAGTCCCAAGAAAGATAACAATATCACACAAATCCTCACAAGCGGTCCTCACTAAAAAGGTGAGGGTTTTTTCAGTTTAGGGATTGGGTCTTGGGTAAAACCTAGAATTGGGAATAGTGTTGGATGGGAGTTACTTTTAGGTTTAGGTATTAGAGTTAGGTTAAGTTTAAGTACAACAGGGAATAGGGAACACAGATTTCTTAAAATAAGAAAAATAAACGTGCGTGTTTATCAAACAGATAAACGACTGCTTGCGCCTGTTGATGATCTACTGCTATCTGCAGTACACTCTTATTTGCAATCGCAAAAAAAATCACGTGCCTACTATTCCCATCAGCCCACAGTGTATTTCACCGGAAGAAATCGACTAACTCTTCCTTATACTTCCTCTTTCCGTCATCGGGGTTTAGGTAGGAGAATGTCTATTTTATTCGCTCCAAAGAATCGAGTTTAATCCTGAAAATAGTACTACCATCCAGTCTAAAATACCTTTAGAACACGTAAAATAAACACTACTTAGTACAATAGTTACATTATTAAAGCGAGAAAGTGGTTTTTACTATTTGAATCTTGATCAATGCATCTCTATGGGTGCGCATCGAGAGACATGGCCTCTCGTCGCGTAGCATTTGTCAGTAGCTCGTTATTGGTTTTGTTGAGACCGTATTTATCGGCAACTGTAGAGTTGTCGTTCAGGTTGCTATAGTTGATGTTCCTCTTCACCCAGTATTTATTTTGCTTAGTTTGTAGTTGGTTTGAGTATTGAGTTGGTACTTAAGTTTCATAGAAGCTTAACTAGCGTTAACATGCTAGTTAATAGCATCCGCATGTTGTCTAGTTAGTGAGCTGACTGTCAAACGTAGAAGTGCTCCGATGTCCTGTTAATTAAGGTTGTTGGGATTTTTCGAATTTTCTCGCTATAATATTGGTTTTGCTTGCTAGTTGGTTTGGTGCCTATTTGGTTAGGTAGCTAGCTACGTACCTTAATGTCATCAACTGCGTCAGTAGATGGCGATGGATGTACTACTTACTGTACCAAACTTCTGTGTACTGTGCTTAATGACACAAATGTATTAATTAATCATACCTAGCTGGTTGTCGTGTTTGCCGTTGTCTGTCTTGCACTGTTGAACTCTAACACTGTTTCTGGTACTGATTTGTCTCACTTGTTTGCAGTCACGATGGGACGTGTTATCAGGGGACAGAGAAAAGGTGCGGGTTCCGTGTTCAAAGCCCACGTGAAGCACAGAAAAGGTGCAGCTAAACTCCGACACATTGACTTCGCTGAACGTCATGGCTACATCAAGGGAATCGTGAAGGTAGTATTACGTTCTTAAAGGTTATATGCAAGTTGACAGTTTGCCATGCACTATTTCAAGTAACTTAAGAAAAAAATCTGCTTTGGACCTGCCATGACATTTGTCTCCCTCAGGATATTATCCACGATCCTGGCCGTGGTGCTCCCCTAGCCAAGGTGGCTTTCCGTGACCCCTACCGGTTTAAAAAGAGGACAGAGCTGTTCATTGCTGCTGAGGGCATCCACACCGGACAGTTCATCTACTGTGGCAAGAAAGGTAAGGAGAGAGAGGCAGAGGACAGTTTCCTGTAGGTTGATAGGCATGCATTAAATATCGTATGTGATATTAAATGTTAGTTAACTATTCTCAGGTCTTTAAATACAATACATCTCTCCCCTCTCAGCTCAGCTGAACATCGGCAATGTCCTCCCTGTGGGCACCATGCCTGAGGGAACCATCATCTGCTGCTTGGAGGAGAAGCCAGGTGACAGAGGCAAGCTGGCCAGGGCATCTGGAAACTACGCAACAGTCATCTCCCACAACCCTGAGACCAAGAAGTCCAGAGTCAAGCTACCCTCTGGGTCCAAGAAGGTCATTGCATCCGCTAACAGAGCTGTTGTCGGTAAGAATGTGTGACGTGATGTTTTGCCATGTGGATGTTGGCTGATGGTTTCCGGAGACGTTTGGTCAAGTCACATTTGAATGTTTGACCACACTCCTTTTTGACTGACTCACTAATGCAACTTGTTTCTCATAAGCTCAACTGTTTTCCGGTTGCACTGTACACTGGCCTGTAGTTAAAACTTGTGGGGGGGGGGGGTACTACAGACCAGAAACAACCAATTTTCTGCATTACAATAGCAGTTAAATGCTAGTTCTTGCTACCATTTAACAACATAGTGAATAGCAGATTCTTCCTTGGAGCTAGTTATGGGAGCAATTGTGGTTGCCTTGCTTAAGGCCATTGTCGTAGAGCAGGGGTATTCAAATCTGGCCCTCGAAGCCAGTTCCACTCCATTTTTTTTCATTGCAACCCTCTAATCAGGGACTGATTCAGGCTTAAGACACCAGGTGGGTCCAGTTAAGGATGAGGTAGAACAGAAAACCAGCAGGCTCCAGCCCTCGTAGGGTAAGATTTGAGTACCCCTGTCGTAGAGCTTTCGCTTTGTCTGCGTGGATTAAACCAGCAATCTTAAGCCTGCTGGCCCAACACTAACAGAGGGTCCCTGCTGGCCTGGTCACCTAGTGACATGCTTTGTTTACAGAGCACAGTGTCTGGGTTAAGGGTCCCTGTCCTACCCTCTGCCTAACTGTTACCTCTGGTCATCAGGTGTGGTTGCTGGAGGTGGTCGTATTGACAAGCCCATCCTGAAGGCTGGCCGTGCCTACCACAAATATAAGGCCAAGAGGAACTGCTGGCCCCGTGTCCGTGGTGTGGCCATGAACGTAAGTGGACATCTTATGCATACATTTCTCCTCTTGGAAGGTTTTACGTATGATCTGCCCCAATGGATACATTTAGGTATGGACATTGAAGTTCTACCTCAAGCAGGTTCCCCCCTAGCGTTTTATTTCCGTGTATCCGATGTAGTACACCTCAGAATGGTAGACGGGCCGCCACTGACCTCTTTTCCTCTTTCTAGCCTGTTGAGCATCCCTTCGGTGGTGGTAACCACCAGCATATTGGCAAACCCTCAACAATCAGGAGGGACGCACCCGCCGGTCGCAAGGTCGGTCTCATTGCTGCCCGCCGTACTGGCAGACTGCGTGGAACAAAGACTGTCCAGGAGAAGGAGAACTAACCGTCTTTATAATAAAATGTTCCAAGGAAGCAGAGCTGTGTTGACTCCTTTTGTAGCGTCTACGAACTATGTATAATTGTTATACTTGATTTATTCTACATTTTTGTAGCACTCCCTTTAAATGAGAACTAGTCACATGATCATACCCATTCATACTGCCAAGCTGCTTGAACAATGACCTCACCCCATCTCAGACATCTACCAATCAAAACTAAGTGTAGATATATGTAGCCGATTGTTCAGAGGGAGTTGTTGCTCTGTTTCAACTGGATAGAGTTAATTGGTTTTCAAAGATAGTGACAACTATTTGCTTGCAAGATGGGAATTCTGGGACTTTTTGGAGTGAGGAATGTTGAGAAATTAGATAGTGGATAAAGGAGGGTCACAACATTTGTGCTGGTGCTAGTTACAGGTGTTAATGTCACATTTACACTGACTCAGGACGACAATTTACAGACTTCATCTGAGGTGATAACCCAAACTACAATCTGGTAGGTCAACGCCTTGTGGCCAGCAGGGGGAGCCTTAGCATACATTGTGTGTGTTCATTGGAGTAAGGCTGAAGGTGCATCACTGCAGTCGTGAGGTGATTGGTATGTAAAATCTGGTAGTTTATACAGGTGCTGGTCATATAATTAGAATATCATCAAAAAGTTTATTTATTTCAGTAATTCCATTCAAAAAGTGAAACTTGTATAATGTATACATTCATTCCATACAGACTGATATATTTCAAGTGTTCATTCCTTTTAATTTTGATGATTATAACTGACAACTAATGAAAACCCCAAAATCAGTCTCTCAGAAAATTAGAATATTATGAAAAGGTTCAATATTGAAGACACCTAGTGCCACACTAATCAGCTAATTAACTCAAAACACCTTTCAAAGGCCTTTAAATGGTCTCTCAGTCTAGGGGAAGACTGATGACTTGACAGCTGTCCAAAAGACGACCATTGACACCTTGCACAAGGAGGGCAAGACACAAAAGGTCATTGCTAAAGAGGCTGGCTGTTCACAGAGCTCTGTGTCCAAGCACATTAATAGAGAGGCGAAGGGAAGGAAAAGATGTGGTAGAAAAAAGTGTACAAGAAATAGGGATAACCGCACCCTGGAGAGGATTGTGAAACAAAACCCATTCAAATATGTGGGGGAGATTCACAAAGAGTGGACTGCAGCTGGAGTCAGTGCTTCAAGAACCACCACGCACAGACGTATGCAAGACATGGGTTTCAGCTGTCGCATTCCTTGTGTCAAGCCACTCTTGAACAAGACACAGCGTCAGAAGCGTCTTGCCTGGGCTAAAGACAAAAAGGACTGGACTGCTGCTGAGTGGTCCAAAGT
>JACXGI010015500.1:0-17333 GCA_016801175.1 Esox masquinongy
ACACTTTTTTCTACCACATCTTTTCCTTCCCTTCGCCTCTCTATTAATGTGCTTGGACACAGAGCTCTGTGAACAGCCAGCCTCTTTAGCAATGACCTTTTGTGTCTTGCCCTCCTTGTGCAAGGTGTCAATGGTTGTCTTTTGGACAGCTGTCAAGTCAGCAGTCTTCCCCATGATTGTGTAGCCTACAGAACTAGACAGAGACCATTTAAAGGCCTTTGCAGGTGTTTTGAGTTAATTAGCTGATTAGAGTGTGGCACCAGGTGTCTTCAATATTGAACCTTTTCACAATATTCTAATTTTCTGAGATACTGAATTTGGGGTTATTAGTTGTCAGTTATAATCATCAAAATTAAAAGGAATAAACACTTGAAATATATCAGTCTGTGTGGAATGAATGTATACATTATACAAGTTTCACTTTTTGAATGGAATTACTGAAATAAATCAACTTTTTGATGATATTCTAATTATATGACCAGCACCTGTACGCAGGTGCATCTCAAAAAAAGTTTTTTTTCCAAATTTTTTTCAAATCGAGACGTGACACCTTCATATATTCTAGATTCATTAAACAAAGTGGAACATTTCAAGCCTTTTTTGTTTCAATCTTTATGATTACTGTTTACAGCTCATGGAAATAAAAAATCCAGCACCTCAAAATATTAGAATAAAAAATGTACAATACAGAAATGTCGATCTGAGAGGAGCTCTAATCAGCTAATAAGTCCCTGAGCCTTCAATCTCTCAGTTTGGTTCAGTACACACAACCACAACCATGGGGAAGATTGCTGACTTGACAGTTGTCCAGAAGACACTCATTGACACCCTCCACGAGGAGGGTAAGCCAAAGAAGGTCATTGCTGAAAGGGCTGGCTGTTCACAGAGTGCTGTATCAAAGCATATTCATGGAAAGTTGACTGGAAGGGAAAAGTGTAGTAGGAAAAGGTGCACAAGCAACAGGGATGACCGCAGCCTTGAGGGGATTGTCAAGCAAAGCCGATTCAAGAACATGGGGGAGCTTCACAAGGAATGGACTGAGGCTGGAGTTACTGCATCAACAGCTACCACGCGCAGACGTGTCCATGAAATGGGCTGCAAGTGTTGCATTCCTAGTGTCAAGCCACTCCTAACACCCAGAAACAACATCAGAAGCGTCTTACCTGGAGAAAAAGAACTGGACCATTTCTCAGTGGTCCAAAGTACTCTCTTCAAATGAAAATACATTTTGCATTTCATCTGGAAATCAAGGTCCCAGAGGGGAAGAGTGGAGAGGCACAGAATCCAAGTTGTTTGAAGTCCAGAGTGAAGTTTCCACAGTCAGTGATGATTTGGGGTGCCATGTCGTCTGCGGGTGTTAGTGCACTGTATTTTATCAAGTCCAGGGTAAATGCTGTCGTCTACCAGGAGATTTTAGAGTACTTCATGCTTCCATCTGCTGACAAGCTTTATGGAGATGCTGATTTCCTTTTCCAGCAGGACTTGGCACTTGCCCACAGTGCCAAAACGACTGGTAACTGGTTTGCTGCCCATGGTATTACTGTGCTTGATTGGCCAGCCAATTCACCTGACCTGAACCCCATAGAGAATCTGTCAAGACGAAAATGAGACACACCAGACCCAACAACATAAACGATCTGAAGGCCGCTATCAAAGCAACCTGGGCTTCCATAACACCTCAGCAGTGCCACAGGCTGATTGTCTCCATGTCACGCCGCATTCATGCAGTAATTCATGCAAAAGGAGCCCCGACCAAGTATTGAGCCCTGACCAAGTATAAATTAACATACTTAGGAAAGCTTTACAGGTGTTTTGAGTTAATTAACTGATTAGAGCTCTTCTCAGGTCAACCTCTCTGTATTATACATTTTTTATTCTAATATTTTTAGTGGAGGGTACTTTACAAACCATTCAGTTTTGTTCACAAATGTTATCAGTCCGCATCTATTTGCACCAAGCGAAAGTGTCTACTTGCCTCAGTTTGTAAATATTGTTTTTACAGTCATTGCTAGACACACCATAGCTTGGAAAAATAAATATTTTTTCTTCCAAATGTCAAAAAAACAAAACAGAGGCAATATGTCTGACTCAAAGGAAGACCTACAGTATCTCACAAAAGTGAGTATACCCCTCACAATTTTGTAAATATTTGAGTATAACTTTTCATGTGACAGCACTGAAGAAATGACACTTTGCTACAATGTAAAGTAATGAGTGTACAGCTTGTATAACAGTGTACATTTTCTGTCCCCTCAAAATAACTCAACACACAGCCATTAATGTCTAAACCGCTGGCAACAAAAGTGAGTACACCCCTAAGTGATAATGTCCAAATTGGGCCCAATTAGCCATTTTCCCTCCCCGGTGTCATATGACTCGTTAGTGTTACAAGGTCTCAGGTGTGAATGGGGAGCAGGTGTGTTAAATTTGGTGTCATCGCTCTCATACTCCCTCATACTGGTCACTGAAAGTTCAACATGGCACCTCATGGCAAAGAACTCTCTGAGGATCTGAAAAAAAGAATGGTTGCTCTACATAAAGATGGCCTAGGCTATAAGAAGATTGCCAAGACCCTGAAACTGAGCTGCAGCACGGTGGCCAAGACCATACAGCGGTTTAACAGGACAGATTCCACTCAGAACAGGCCTCGCCATGGTCGACCAAAGAAGTTGAGTGCACGTGCTCAGCGTCATATCCAGAGGTTGTCTTTGGGAAATAGACGTATGAGTGTTGAAGGGGTGGGGGGTCAGCCTGTCAGTGCTCAGACCATACGCCGCATACTGCATCAAATTGGTCTGCATGGCTGTCGTCCCAGAAGGAAGCCTCTTCTAAAGATGATGCACAAGAAAGCCCGCAAACAGTTTGCTGAAGACAAGCAGACTAAGGACATGGATTACTGGAACCATGTCCTGTGGTCTGATGAGACCAAGATAATCTTATTTGGTTCAGATGGTGTCAAGCGTGTGTGGCGGCAACCAGGTGAGGAGTACAAAGACAAGTGTGTCTTGCCTACAGGCAAGTGTGTCTTGCCTACAGCCTACATGGTCTGGGGCTGCATGAGTGCTGCCGGCACTGGGGAGCTACAGTTCATTGAGGGAACCATGAATGCCAACATGTACTGTGACATACTGAAGCAGAGCATTATCCTCTCCCTTCGGAGACTGGGCCGCCGGGCAGAATTCCAACATGATAACGACCCCAAACACACCTCTCAGACGACCACTGCCTTGCTAAAGAAGCTGAGGGTAAAGGTGATGGATTGGCCAAGCATGTCTCCAGACCTAAACCCTATTGAGCATCTGTGGGGTGTCCTCAAACGGAAGGTGGAGGAGCGCAAGGTCTCTAACATCCACCAGCTCTGTGATGTCATCATGGAGGGGTAGAAGAGGACTCCAGTGGCAACCCGTGAAGCTCTGGTGAACTCCATGCCCAAGAGTGTTAAGGCAGCGCTGGAAAATGATGGTGGCCACACAAAATATTGACACTTTGAGCCCAATTTGGAAATTTTCACTTAGTGGTGTACTCACTTTTGTTGCCAGCGGTTTAGACATTAATGGCTGTGTGTTGTGTTATTTTGAGGGGACAGCAAATTTACACTGTTATACAAGCTGTACACTCACTACTTTACATTGTAGCAAAGTGTCATTTCTTCAGTGTTGACACATGAACAGATATAATCAAATATTTACAAAAATGTGAGGGGTATACTCACTTTTGTGAGATACTGTATATACCTACAGTACCAGTCCAAACATTGGCCACACTTACCCATTCACGTGAACAGGCAAGTGTCCAAACTTGACTGTTACTATATATTGGAAAACATAGATGACCCAGTTGGTGACGCTGACTTTGTTCCAAGATGTGTGACTGATTATCCAGATTTGTATGTAATGGAAAAAACAAAACGGGCCCGAATAACCAGCTCTCTAAAGAGTAACTTGCCATCTTAAATTAACAAGCCAGTATTTTTGTTAAAGCTAGCATAAGTCACAACTAAGGAATAGTCTCCAATCAGATATTTACTGGTGGACATCCTTAGATGTGAGAAGGCCGTTGCACACTGCAGCTATTGTAGACCTTGCGACCACTTGGTGCTCGCCTTACCACACCTTATGCTGTGTTTTGATGCTGTAGAGAATAAATTGCTTGTAAAAGTCAAGAAGGTGAGTAGAAGGTATTGCAAACTGATTGCCTACATAGAGTTCTCTGCAGAGAATTAGTTCTCATGTCTGAGTGCAAACCAAGCACCTATATGTATCTGAGACTTAGTTAGGTGGAGCCCTACTCTGTTGAGGAAGTTTCTGCTTGCAATGCAGCTTTCTGTAGAGGTCGCATGTTGAAAATGCTAATTAAGCTAACACCAGCTGGGACAGTAAATAATAGCTTATTGTGGAAAATGACACCAATGGCCTTCAGACACAAATCAAGGTTAAGGGGAATTTCATCCAAGTCCCATTTTTGAAATCAAACTATTCCTTTGGGTTAATGGGTCTATTAGTTTACATGTGTTTTCTGGTTGTTTTAATCCAAGTCTTCAGTGTGAAATGAAATGGGCAGTTCTAACTGAAAAGTGGTTGGAGCAGTGATGAGTGAACTGTTGTGATTCAATTTAGAAGTTTACCTTTAATAACAACCTTCAGCTGTGTCTGAACGGCAGTGACGGATATGTCTGGTGGGTTTATAACAGTACAGGAGTAAGTGCCGTTGTCGTTGAACTGCGCCTCCATTAAATGGATTGAGGCATCTTTTTTGTTCAGGTCTCCCGCCCATTTCACTCTGTCTTTGAATTGAGCCACGCTCCCTGGGTAGTGGTTCCCATTAGCGTAGTAGAAAATCTAAAAAAATTAAAAACAATAAAAATAATATTACAAATGAACATTAGGTTGTTCTGAATAACTGTCTGGGTTATTACTGGGTGCTTTACCTAAACAACTGCTAAACGGTTATGCTTGCCAGTTAGCCTACGGTTTGTTTTGTTCATATCTGCTACTGTATCAAACTAATTGTTGAATTGTTTAGCCTTCACTTAACAGACAGATATCCTCAACAGTGATGTCCGCCTACTCTGATGGACACAAGTGCAATTCACCTTCAGGAAATGGGCTGAGGTCAATATTTTCCTCACATAACCACATCAAATCCTGGGTTAAATCCTGGGTTATGTTCATTATAAAAAATATATTTATATATAAACAGCAATCTGAAAAAAAGTTTAGTTTTTTATGAAACCAGTCTAGTTTGCTTAAAGCCTAATGAAAACAAACCCATTTCCTGTCTAAATTCTTACCTAAGAGATACACTGTATAGTTTGCCCTGAAGGAGAGACAACTGAATTCAAAGCTTAAGTTTGGAGAAACATGAAAAGGAAGGACGCAGGTGGTCAGGAAGAAGTGGCCAACAACATACAATCCTCCTCAGGCTGCTTTCCTTCCATTTGACCAGTCACACACACACCCTAACTCTTCAGTGGCAGTGGGTCTAAATAATAACAGGAAACATTTTGTTTTAGAAGTCTCCTTATGAAAGATCTGAGAGAAAGCACTTGGGAGTTCTTTATGGGCCCAAAAAAAGAAAGAACTCACGGAAACTCCGCTTCCCGCGTCGGATCCTGCCGGGCGAAAAGACCACGTGACTGTGGCTGCGCTGCTGATCACTTCACTGGACTTAAAGGAACACTTGAGGATTCCTGTGGTGCCATTCTCAACCAGTACCTCCGCCGGGGCATACAACTCAATTGCCACTGTTAGATTTGTACCTGTTGATAAAAAAACAATATTCAATGTATGTTTAGAAGCTGGGAAAGCATTTTGGCTCTATAGGTACTTAGTAGCCAACACACTTTATAGCTGCTAGGCCTAATAGTCCAGGAGCCATTAGTCAAAGAGCCAACCTCCAAAATCTAAACAGGCAGGTATACCACTGTTCCTCTGTAATTACCACTAACGGTGGTAATTAGAATTTTTCAGTTACATATATAAGAAACAGTTACATATATTTTATCTTTATAGGTCCTGTAAATTAGAGACACACTTATTATCTCATTACTATTCTCATTACTAAATACATAAATATTTTTTTCCTTTTACTGTAATATACAAACTGTCGTGCCTAAACAGACCACTAGGCTATAAACAGAGTTGCATGCAATGGTCAGGTTCCTCTAAAGAAGACGTCAGTTTGATATCGCAACCTCAGTCATCTCTTATTCAATGGATTAAGGTGAGCAAAAAAGTAATTTATCTCTGCCTTTTCTGTTGAGAGCACCGTCTCCTTGCTTCGAAATGTGTGCAGCTAGTTTAGCTAGGGAACCCAGGTGGGCAATGGTTCAAACGATGCATCAGTTGACTTCGGAATCGCGCCAACCACATTCTGAATATTCTTAATCTAATATGGCGGTCCATTTAAGTCGGCCAGGGTACTCACTGTCTGCTACTCCGCTGGTCGTCTTAGCATGCGGTTGCTAAACCCACCCACCACCCCAGCCTCCACCTGTTGGTTTGGTTTCCTTCTGTGGGGGGATTGGTACTGTGTACCTTGCTCATTGCCATCGGTATTGCTATTATAATATTACACTATTAATGATAGTAGTATGCATCATCATGTGATGGCAGTGAGTTACTCCAAAGGAACATAACCTAACGCCAAGACATGTATATTGTTGAGCATTGTTTCTCTAATATATCGTTAAACGAAGATGTGGCGTTTCCTGTCAGAATTTGTCTTTTTGGCAGTTTGTACTCCATGGGATAAAATTCATATTTTGGCCCATCAGCCACAACATTTATCACAGAAATGACTATTTAGTCTTGTTGACTTTGTAAGTAGCATTACTAAATCGAGCTGCAATCAAGCACAAAAATGCATCTAATTAAAGTACAAAAGCAGCCAACCAAAAAGTAGCCAATACTGTACAGTCCATATTATGACAAGAACAGCTCAAACAAATAGAAGCAACGGTCCATCATTATTTTATATTTTATATCATTATATTAAGACATGCAGGTCAGTCAATCCGGAACATTTCAAGAACTTTGAACGTTTCTTTAAGTGCAGTTGCAAAAACCAGTAAGTGCTACGATGAAACTGTCTCTCGTGAAGACTGTCACAGGAAAGGAAGACCCAGAGTTATCTCAGCAGCAGGAGGATAAGTTCATTAGAGTTACCAGCCTCAGAAAATCGGCAATTAACTGCACTTCAGACAGCAGCCCAAATAAATGTGTCCCAGAGTTTCAGTAACAGACATCTCAGCATCAACTGTTCAAAGGAGACTGCGTGAATCCGGCCTTCATGGTCGAATTGCTGCAAAGAAACCACCACCAAAGGATACCAATGGACGCCAATAAACACGAGACATGGACATTAGACTAGTGGAAATCTGTCCTTTTGTCAGATAAACCCAAATATTACATTTTTTGTAACCACCATGTCTTTGTGAGATCCGAGTAGGTGAACGGATAACCTCCGCATGTGTGGTTCCCACCATGAAGAATGGAGGTGTTGTGATGGTGTGGGGGTGCTTTGCTGGTGACATTGTCTGTGATTTTTTTAGAATTCAAAGCACACTCAACAAGCACGGCTAACAAAGCATTCTGCAGCCATGTGCCATCCCATCTGGTAAACGCTTAGTGGGACTATCATTTGTTTTTCAACAGGACAAGGACCCCAAACACACCTCCACAATCACACAACCTAAACCCAATTAAGATGATTTGGGCTGTGTTGGACCGTGGAGTGAAGGAAAAGCAGCCAAGAAGTGCTAAGCACACGTGGGAACTACTTCAAGACTGTTGGAAAATAATTCAAGGTGATTGCCCACACAACTACCGCTCGCTGGGTGGTTTTTAATCACACAATTCTGTGTAAACTTTAGAGTCTGTAGTGCGTGAAAATCCCAGGAGGTCAGCTGTTTCTGAGATGCTGGAAACACCATGTCTGGCACCAAAAATCACAACATGGTTAGTCACTCAGATCACACATCTTCCCCATTCTAATGTTTGGTTGAACAACAAAACCTTGACATGCTTTACATATCATGGAAATGCAGCCCCATGATTCGTGTGTGGCTATGTGTTAACAAGCAGGTGACTACCTAATAAAATGGCCGGTGAGTGTATCGTGGAAACACTTGGAAAAGAAAACAGAAATCAGACATGGTCTTTACAGACTAAAATTGTAAAACCTGGGGGAGGGGAGTACAGAAAGTGTAATTTCTACACGTTTATTAGTAACTTAAGATTCTGTCTGTGGAAAGTGCACACCCTCTTATAACTGGGGATGTAGCTGTGTTCAGAATTAACCAATCACATTCAAACTCATGTTAAATAGAAGTCATTACACACCTGCCATCATTTAAAGTGACTAGGATTTTCCTGACATTTTCTTTGTCGCATCCCAGAGCAAAAGCCATGGTCCGCAGAGAGCTTCCAAAGCATCAGAGGGATCTCATTGTTGAAAGATATCAGTCAGGAGAAGGGTACAAAAGAATTTCCAAAGCATTAGATATACCATGGAACACAGTGAAGACAGTCATCAAGTGGAAAAAATATGGCACAACAGAGACATTACCAAGAACTGGATGTCCCTCCAAAATTGATAAGAAGAGGAGAAGAAAACTGGTCAGGGAGGCTTCCAAGAAGCCTACAGCAACATTAAAGGAACTGCAGGAATTTCTGGCAAGTACTGGCTGTGTGCTACATGTGACAACAATCTCCCGTATTGTTCATATGACTGGGCTATAGGGTAGGGAGGCAAGACAGATTCCTTTTCTTACAAAGAAAAACATCCAAGCCCGGCTGAAGTTTGGAAAAACAAACATCAAGTCCCCCAAAAGCACTTGGCAAAATGTGTTATGATCTGATGAAACCAAGGTTGAACTTTTTGACCATAATTCCAAAAGGTACGTTTGGCGCAAAAACAACACTGCACATCACCCAAAGAACACCATACCCACAGTGAAGCATGGTGGTGGCAGTATCATGCTTTGGGGCTGTTTTTCTTCAGCTGGAACCGGGGCCTTAGTCAGGGTGGAGGGAATTATGAACAGTTCCAAATACCAGGCAATTTTGGCACAAAACCTTCAGGCGTCCGTTAGAAAGCTGAAGATGAAGAGGAAGTTCACCTTTCAGCACGACAACGAGCCAAAGCACACATCAAAATCCACCAAAGCATGGCTTCACCAGAAGAAGATTAACATTTTGGAATGGCCCAGCCAGAGCCCAGACCTGAATCCAATTAAACATCTGTGGGGTGATCTGAAGAGGGCTGTGCACAGGAGATGTCCTCGCAACCTGACAGATTTGGAGCGCTTTTGCAAAGAAGATTGGGCAAATATTGTCACGTCAAGATGTGCCATGCTAATAGACTCCTACCCAAAAAGACTGAGTGCTGTAATAAAATCAAAAGGTGCTTCAACAAAGTATTAGTTTAAGGGTGTGCACACTTATACAACCAGGTTATTGTGAGTTTTTTATTTTTCCCCCTCAAAGATTTCAGTTTGTTTTCAATTGAATTGTTCACGTTATAGGTCGCATTAAAGGTGGAAAAAGTTCTGACATGATTTATCTTCGTCTCATTCTTTTACATCACAAGAACCTGGCATTTTAACAGGGGTGTGTAGACTTTTTATATCCACTGTATACATTCTATGTGTCTTAGGCTGCATGGCCAAAAAGAGTATGACATGGTATACTCTTTCGGCCAGACACTAATGTATTAAAAGACACATCGGTTAGACACTAAACAAATTAAAACAGAGAAGCTGTTTGTCTCACAGTGATGTTTTGAAATTGATCCATCTTTCAGTCAATGTGTCTTCATCAAATAAGCTATCTATATTTCAATGTTTTATTTTCGACAGTCATGGAGGTGCAGTAACAATTTTGATAGCTGAAAGAACCCTGGCAAAATTGTAAAATGTTCTAATCCACAGGCAATAGGATCAAGCGAGAGCTGAACACCTTGGTAACCATTTTGTTAGTATTTAAACACCTATAGCAATTAGCTGTTACACTACTCTGTGCCCAGATTAAAAACTAGTCAAGTCAACCAGCAGCCTACAAGACTTTCTAGCAATCTGCAGTCTGCTCTGTTAAAGAGAACGGTTGATGAGTTATCTGTCATCCCTACTACCGGTAAACACAGTCCTTGCACTTTCAGTCAGTCCACATGTTTTTTGGTGGGCCTTCACACTTAAGAAGACAGAAAAGCAGGGGTGCTCAACACCAGCGGCTGATATTATTTAATTACTTCTACAAGATCTGTGACAATATGTTTATATAATGCATATTTTTTTGGTACCTTATGTTCACTTTTTGTTAGAATGTGACATACTTATTTGCAAGGCTTGTAAATAAAAATAAATCATTTGACAGAATTTTTGTCTTCACACAAAAGATTTGGAAAAGGATGTGTTAATTAATTTTTAAAAAATAACAGCCAATAAATAAACATTAAGTGGAGGCAGGCAGTAGGCGGCTGCTGGGAAAAACAATCTTCACAACAAAATAAATAAAGTTGGATCGTTATAGTGATGTGGTTTACTTTTCAGTATACTATTGAGTGTAATGGACAAGTTCATGCATGGAGCTGGGCCATGTTTACTAGAGCAAGGATAGATTCTGCAGATAGTCTAAAACATGATCATAGACCTACGCCCAATTTCAACAGGGGATGATGACAGGTTTTAAAAGATGATTTGGTATTAAGCGCCTCAGCAGTTTTAAGCGACTAAGGCTATAGCCAACCTTGCAAATTGAAAAAGCAGTGTTTTTGCATATTTTCATCAGAATAACTTGATTCATGTCAGAATAATCAAATGAATACTTGATTACCAAAATAGTGATTAGACAGCCCTAGTTGACACAAATACTTAATAATTACTCCATTTTTCATGCAACCTGAAGTCAGAAACGCAAAGAAAAAATAACCGTGTCTCCTATGCATTTAAGAGGCCCTTCACATCAAACTCTGACCTCTTGACTACATTATGCCAGAGCATGAGATGAGGCAAGCCAGCGTTTTGCGAGTTTGATGAAATAAAGGCCTACAAACAACAAATGTTTTAACTTGGGTTTTTTGACTCATTTCAACTTCTTGGTACACATCGGACAACATATCTTGTCTTTTACAAGACACCAGGTCAGAGAGAAAAATTAAGGAAAGCAATGAGTAACAAACATGCTGACCTTGCAGAATGAAAAACAATACAGCTGGACACTATCCCTGAATGCCTCCGAATTCAAACACAGCATTAAAAAAATGGAAACCAAGTCCTTTCGATATGATATCGTTGTATCTCAAAAGTGCTGAGTATGTGTGACATTTAGTTGCATTTTTAAGGAGATTACCTAAGCAAAATATTTTACCTGTACACAGAATAGGTATCCATCACATTAAGCCATTAGGTGAGTTACTGTTATGCCAAAACAAAAGATTCAGAATTTCTTAAGCTTAAAGGTCCATATGTATGTGAACAACACACGAAACGTTTCACAACAACGGGCGTCTGTGATTTGTGAGAAATTGTCTTTGGTTTGTGCTCATAGGTTAGCATCCCTAGCCAGCAAGCTATGGGATACCTACCAAGCTAGGAAGCTAACGAACTTAACGTAAAGCAAACCTGACTATACATTAGGTATGTAGCTAACTGTATGAATACACACATTAACATCACATAACGCGTAACGTTTACTGGAAATAAGAATCTTGTATTAGTGGCTATAGCACCTAGTTACGCATTAGTATTACCTAAAGTCCTATCGTCTCTAGCTAGCTAGCCTCCTTGCTATATTAAGCTAATGTTTATTTTTCTCGAGGCAAGCTAGCTAGTACTAGGCATGTAAATTCCGTTATGTCCTGGCTACATGTAGCTCCCAAAACTAGCTATCAACTAGCAATCCGATTGTAATCTGGTTCTTTGAAAATATAGGCAATACTCACCGAAAATAAGACATAGCGTTATTCCACATAAAACAACACAATTGCATGACGGATTTGTCCGTCTTAACTCCATAACTTAAAATGTATCAATATTCCCCCTCCCTGTTTTTCAGCCAACGTTAACCAGCGTCCAGCTGTTCATCCACTACACCCTTTTCCTGTCAGGAACAGGAACACTAACCGATGCAATACGGTCTGGGTCATCGCTAGAAGAGATACAGCCCATGTCGAAGTGGCGTCATACTCTCGCTCTCAACTCAATGTTTCATCCGACAGTTGTACTAGTTTCCTAACTAATATTGTAGGACGTTCTCCCTTATAGCTTGCCACACCAACAACCGGGAAATATTAAAATGTCTCAAAGTCTGGGTTTATTATAGTCGTTGAACGATACATAACGCGACATGACTATTGATTTGCTAAGGGTAAAGCCCATGGGATTCATAATGTCGATGTGAATGACCGGAGCACTGTGGTGTTACCCGACCTTGGCTGTACTCTTGTAGCTAGCATACCTCTGGATAGCCAGAAGGGTTGCGCAGCAGTTGAGTTTCGATTTCGCCAGTGGAATCTAACGTGTGCAACTTTTTTTTAATTCAGGACTTTATTTCAAGTAAGATAGTAATGAACAGGAAAAATGACTTGTATAACATTATTGGGACTAACCACCTCGATGTCAGTAATACAATCTGTCAGGAAAAGAGTATCCTTCCAACTTCCAGCTGCAACCCCCTCCGCTGTACAAGTAACTAACATTAGTAGGCTTATAGCCAATGTAGTCGTGGCTACTATAGCACTTACATTGTACTATTTTTCACTGAAACTACGACGTACAACTACAACGTTAACGTCTGAATGGAAAAGCAAACACATTCTCTAACAGTATTAAAACAGAATAACTCAGAACATTATCCTAAATCTTAATACATAGCTAAACAGGGTTGCCAAATGTTACTGACAGTATAGGCCTACCGCACAAAAAAACGAAACAACGGTACCAAAAGTATTTGACTGTCGTCACAATATGGTCTTATTCTAATTTGACTATTGTTGCAATAGGAGCACATTATAAATATAATATGTAAAATTAAATAAACATTTCAGAACAATGATGGCTGAATTATTATCCTTACACTTTAAAAAACACTAGTCGAATAAGAAATGGGAGATAAAACCGATTTTGCCAACGATTTGTTTATAGTAATACACTTGAAAGAAATAGCCAACCGAAAACTACAGACAGTGCCTTCCCACACGAACAACCTGCCTTAAAAATCTTATTGAAACGCAGCCTAACGTGGTCATCGATTGCTGCCTTGATGTACACAATTAAATTAAAGATTTTTGCAACGAAGATCAGTGAAATATGTAGGCTAAACTGTCCTCTCAACAAGCAAACAAGTCGCAGCAATGAGAATCGAAAGTGCGCGTTCACGCGAAACGGGGAGATTTTCGGCACAACACTGCCAAGCCCATTTTTGCTCGCACACTGTCATTGAATATACCCAAATTGTGTAGGAAACCGACACATCTGGCAACACTGTTAGTCAAGCTTCAGGCTCGCGGGAATGAGATGCCACTCAGTCTGCTGTATCCCTTCTAGCCAAGACCATTGTGATTGTAGCAAGTGTCCTAGGGGCGTTTCTTGACTGTCAATGTGGTCTGATTGCGGCAAGTGTCCTTGGGGGATCCTTGACTGTCAAGGAACACCCTTTTAATTTTATTGGACTGATCACTGGCTGTTGCTTTGAAGGACATGGCTTTGCAGGACGTTTCTACTATCAGTTGTAGGGTACTCTTGAGTTAAAATTGTACAGAAGTCGGTTCTCATTACTATTACTGTGCATTGACTGCTGTGTGAGCGTAATAAAAATGCAATCACAACCAAATTTTACATGCGTTGACAAATGGACACTGAAAACACAAACATGTAATCTTTTGTGACAATTAACACAAAAGATTACACATCATGCGGTCATAAAAACGATATTTTAAACGTATGCATGTTTATATATGGACTAAAAACACAACCGTAACACAGACCAGAAGTGATAGTAATGCCTCTCAGTGATATAATTTGAAAACTATTACCAGGCGTAGTTAGATCCCACAAAATGTTGCTGAAATATAATTGCAACCTATATTAATAAGCCAAATATGAATAACTTGCAGCACTGAGTCAAAGTATTGTAAAAAAAATATATATAATAAAATAAAAACACAAATAGTGTGACTATTTGCATGTTTTACAACATGCAATTGTAATATGGAGGATTACAATATGCACATATTGTAGGAACTAGCTTGTTCTTTGGCCAAATTGCCTACAATCAATGCATTGATCACAAACATAGACATAAGCTTCACACAGTCTTTTAATAGTATCTTTATATATATAAATATATATACTACTGTTCAAAAGTTTGTGGTCACTTAGAAATGTCCTTGTTTTTTGTCCATTAAAAATACATCAAATTGATCAGAAATACAGTGTAGACATTGTTCATGTTGTAAATGACTATTGTAGCTGGCAATGGCAGATTTTTAATGGAACAAAGGAACAATAGGCCCATTATCAGCAACCCCATCACTCCTGTGTTCCAGTGGCACATTGTGTTTCCTAATTCAAGTTTATCATTTTAAAAGGCTAATTGATCATTAGAAACCCCTTTTGCAATTATGTTAGCACCGCTGAAAACTGTTGTGCTGATTAAATAAGCAATAAAACTGGCCTTTAAACTAGTTCAGTATCTGGAGCATCATCGTTTGTGGGTCAGATAAAAGGCACAAAATGTCAGATGACTCCCGAGAGTCGGGTATATTTTTTATATATACAATACCATTCAAAAGTTTGAGGTCACTTAGAAAGAAAAGCATTTTTTTTGTCCATTAAAGTAACATCTAATTGATTAGAAATACAGTATAGACATTGTTATTGTTGTAAATGACTATTGTAGCTGGAAAAGACTGCTTTTTAATGGAATTAAATTGATCAGAAACAAATAACTTTCTACTGAAACTCGTTATTCTATTGTTGTTCTGAGAAATGAAGGCCATGCAAGAAATTGCCAAGAAACTGAAGATCTAATATAACACTATGTACTAGTCCCTTCACAGAACAGAACAAACTGGCTCTAAGCAGAATAGAAAGAGGAGCAAGAGGACAAGAACATTAGTGCCTAGTTTGAGAAACAGATGCCTCACAGGTCCTCAACTGTCAGATTCATTAAATAGTACCCACAGAACACCAGTCTCAACGTCAACAGTGAAGAGGCGACTCCGGAATGCTGGCCTTCTAGGCAGAGTTGCAAAGAAACGGCCATATCTCAGACTGGCCATTAAAAACCAAAGATTAAGATGGGCAAAAGAACACAGACACTGGACAGACGAAAATTAAAAAAAAATAGTTATGGACAGACAAATCTAAGTTTGAGATGTTTGGATCACAAAGAAGAACATTCGTCAGACAAAAACCAAGTGAAATGATGGTGGAGGAGTGCTTGACACAATCTGTCATGCATGGTGGAGGCAACGTGATGGGCTGGGGGTGCTTTGGTGGTGGTAAAGTGGAAGATTTGTACAGGGTAAAAGGGATCTTGAAGAAGGAAGGCTATCACATTATTTTACAATGCCATGCTGTATCAAGTGGACGTTGATTGATTGGAGCCAATTTCCTCTTACAACAGGACAGTGACCAAAAGCACAGCTTCAAACTACAGTATGCAAGAACTATTTGGGGAAGAAGCAGTCAGCTTGTATTCTGTCTATAATGGAGTGGCCGGCACAGTCACTGGATCTCAACCCGATTGAGCCTGTTGTGGGAGCAGCTTAACCGTGCCCAATCCAACTTGTGGGAGGTTCTACAGGAAGCTTGGGGTGAAATCTCTTCAGATTACCTTAACAAATTGACAGCTAGAACGGCAAGGTCTGCATGGCTGTAATTGCTGCAAATGAGGATTCTTTGATGAAAAAAATGTTTGAAGGACACAATTATTATTTTAATTAAAATTATTATTTCTAACCTTGTCAATGATTATATTTCCTATTCATTTTGCTTTATTTCCTATTGAACCTCATTTAATCTGTTTTCAGGGAAATTAAAGACATTTCCCAAACAAGTGACCCCACACTTTTGAACGGTAGTGTATATATATACTATACACTATATACAGGTGCTGGTCATATAATTAGAATATCATCAAAAAGTTGATTTATTTCAGTAATTCCATTCAAAAAGTGAAACCTGTATAATGTATACATTCATTCCACACAGACTGATATATTTCAAGTGTTTATTCCTTTCAATTTCGATGATTATAACAGACAACTAATGAAAATCCCAAATTCAGTATCTCTGAAAATTAGAATATTACTTAAGACCAATACAAAAAAAGGATTTTTAGAAATGTTGGCCAACTGAAAAGTATGAACATGAAAAGTATGAGCATGTACAGCACTCAATACTTCGTTGGGGCTCCTTTTGCCTGAATTACTGCAGCACTGCAGCGTGGGATGGAGTCGATCAGTCTGTGGCACTGCTCAGGTGTTATGAGAGCCCAGGTTGCTCTGATAGTGGCCTTCAGCTCTTCTGCATTGTTGGGTCTGGCGTATCGCATCTTCCTCTTCACAATACCCCATAGATTTTCTATAGGGTTAAGGTCAGGTGAGTTTACTGGCCAATTAAGAACAGGGATACCATGGTCCTTAAACCAGGTACTGGTAGCTTTGGCACTGTGTGCAGGTGCCAAGTCCTGTTGGAAAATGTAATCTGCATCTCCATAAAGTTGGTCAGCAGCAGGAAACATGAAGTGCTCTAAAACTTCCTGGTAGACGGCTGCGTTGACCTTGGACCTCAGAAAACACAGTGGACCAACACCAGCAGATGACATGGCACCCCAAACCATCACTGACTGTGGAAACTTTACACTGGACTTCAAGCAACGTGGATTCTGTGCCTCTCCTCTCTTCATCCAGACTCTGGGACCTTGATTTCCAAAGGAAATGCAAAATTTACTTTCATTAGAGAACATAACTTTGGACCACTCAGCAGCAGTCCAGTCCTTTTTGTCTTTAGCCCAGGCGAGACGCTTTTGACGCTTTGTCTTGTTCAAGAGTGGCTTGACACAAGGAATGCGACAGCTAAAACCCATGTCTTGCATACGTCTGTGCGTGGTGGTTCTTGAAGCACTGACTCCAGCTGCAGTCCACTCTTTGTGAATCTCCCCCACATTTTTGAATGGGTTTTGTTTCACAATCCTCTCCAGGGTGTGGTTATCCCTATTGCTTGCACACTTTTTTCTACCACATCTTTTCCTTCCCTTCGCCTCTCTATTAATGTGCTTGGACACAGAGCTCTGTGAACAGCCAGCCTCTTTAGCAATGACCTTTTGTGT